>VCCN01001245.1:188757-201815 GCA_006491835.1 Architeuthis dux
TGTATTTAAAATCTCCGAAACAGGTCAATGGTAAACAGCTGATGATCCCCACAACAAACCTATAACATTAGGATCCAAATTTAAATAATAGTAGTAAGATCAAATTCTGTGTAAAACTGAATTATATCTTACTGTCCCATGGGCACCAATCGGTTAGTATTTTGCTCCATCTGTTGTCATCTCTCCTTGTTAAGTGTCCAGCCCATCTACATTTTTGTTGCTCAATTATATTGACATAATATCATGTTGCTGATATGCCGCGATGGTTGACTGAGAATAGAGCTGTGCAGTGACCAGTTTATCCTAACTACCTTACCACTTAGGACAGTGGTTCCCAACGTGGGGCGCACGCCCCACATGGGGACAATTTGATTATAAAGGGGGGCAATTTAAAAATGAGGTATTAAGAACACATTTCTCTGAATCTTTTAATATCTTGGTTTACGAAAACAATAAAAAAATAAAAGAAACTTACCAAATGTTTCTACAGCATACAATCTCACAAAGTTGTATCAATTAGAGGAGATAGACGATATTGTTGGGTATAATTGAAACTCACTCTCAACCATACGAGTCTGGAACATGTTCGTCCGGAGGAGCAGTAGGTTTTGTTTCATAGCGGCGTGAGAGTGTTAACATAGATCATATGGTGTTAAACCATAGCGTCTTCCCCTTCTAAACGATGTAACTCTGTGTGTTGTATGCTGTAGAAACAATTCGGCAAGTTTCTTTGAACTTCTTACGTATTGTCAGTGGTTCTCATGCTATGTATTGTTATTTTATTCCTGTAAGTCTTCGTAAGGACTACATATGCATAATCATATACAATTGTAATAACCTTAAGTAATGATTATATTGATTTTCTTTTATAGATCAGTTAAGGGGGGGGAGTAAATAAGTTAATAATCAGGTCGTGTTTGATATAGTTACATAGGGGAGAATCAGGGGATTAAGATCAGCTAGTTAGATTCTTGAAAGGTTAATTAGTTAAGTAGATACGTTTCTTTAGGTAATTAATCCATTTGTGTCCCTCCAAAATTTAAGGTGATAGTCAGTGACCTCACTACTGACTCAGCATGGTGGCCAGTCCCCAAAACTACCCAAAATAGAGATTTAAACTCTAATTAACCTGAATGAACAGAACAACAATCCCGGACAAATCACAAATGTGACTTTTGAAAAGACGAAGAAAAAAAACTATATTAAGGTACTCCCAGGCGAGGAAGGCGACTTTTCCCCAACAGAATTTGAGGGCCACAAGTACGTCACTGAAATACCTTTTACGACGGATCTTTTCATGTTCCCCCTACTACGGTAAGGGTATCAAACCAGGCGAGAGGAGTAAGAAAGTAAGAAAGAAAACACCTCCTTTGTTCCAGGCTAGTATAAAAAATAAACAAAATAGCGAACTAGAAGAATAGCGTGAAGGAAAAGAAACATAATTATTTTTTGTCCCCTTCCATTTACCAAGCTGCGAAAAAACTGAACGCAGCCACACCAAAGAAAAAAAATCTAAGTCTGAAATTAATATAATCAGACGAAGAAAAGGAAGAATTTGAAATGTAAATCAAATATTGATAGAAAACATCACATCCTGTGCTGCAGATGATGCTCCTGTTATGATGGGCAAGAAAAATGGCTGCTTAAAATTGATGAAGGATGACAATCCAGAAATGTTAGTTGTGCATTGTGTTATTCTCAGAGAGAATTTAGTTTCCAAAAGACTGTCACGTGTTCTAAATAAGATACTGAATTCAGTTATAAAATGTATCAATACTATCAAAGCTAATGCCAAATGTGAGCGTCTCTTCAAAAAACTTTGTGAAGATACAAATGCAGACCTTGTAAGACTTCACACTGCGGTAAGAAGGCTGTCAAAGGGGAATAGCATGAAAAGATTCATGGACCTATTTGATATTATTAGTGACTTCTTAAGTTGCAAACCTGAAATGAAACGCCTGCTAACAGTTGATGGTAAAGCATTTGTGAATTATTTGGCAGATATTTCTGAAAAACTGAATATGTTAAATAAACAACTGCAAGGAACAAATAATACTCGTGTTGATGCAAAGGCTAACATATTTGGCTTCATTACATTTATAGAATTATGTCAAAAGAATGTTTCTGCCAAAAATCCTGATCAGTTTCATTGGCTGAAAAAGTGTGAGGTAACTGATATTTCTGTACTTGTCATTGTGGATCATCTGAAAATAATGACCTTTGATTTCAAAGATAGATTTTCTGATTTAAAAGAAATTGATTTTCCATCTTGGGTAACTCAGCCAATGATAGTGGATGTATCTGATGTGGCTATGCAGTATCACGAAGAACTCTCAGAAATACAACATGATGAGGCTGTTAAAACTTTATTCAAAATAAAAGGAACTATGGCATGGCTCTGTGATGAGACAGAAACTAAATAGCCAAATTCAACAAGTTTTGCAAGAAAACTACTGCTGCCATCCCCGTCCTCATATTTAGCTGAATGTGGTTTTAGTGCTGTAAATGACTTGTTACAGAAAAAAAGAAATCGACTGGATATCACAAAACGAGGAGACTTGAGATTGAAACTGACTAAATTGGTGCCTAGAATAAGTGCCCTTTGCAGTAATCATCAAGGTCAAGGATTGCACTAACTTTTCTTTTCTTGAGGTGAGCTTGATTTGTATGTGATTTATAATAATTTAAAAAGTTAAATTAAAAAAACCTTTCATGTAAGTTCTTTTTATATGTAGTATTTCACTTCTATATTATATTTTTCAGAACTTTATTCGTTTTTATGTCAAAGGGGGAATCAGTATTTTTGAGGTGCTGAGGTGGGGCATAGCCCCCAAAAGGTTGGGAACCACTGACTTACATCCAATGTCACCCTTGACAACGTCTAACCAATCCCATGTGCACACATACACTCAGAAACACATATACAAATTTACAGGCCGTCTTCCAAAATATATACACACTTTGGATGTTGTTAAGCAATACATTTATTTTCTTAGATTTATTTTTATAAAACTATTTACATTTCTATAACGATAAGTCCCCGGAGATATTAAATCAGGTGAAATTTGTATTGTCTTGATGAACCCATTTCTTGAAATCTCACATGTATGGCAAACCACGGTATCATTTATGACAACATTATTGAATGTGCTCTTAATCGATATCTATAATCCATCAATCACTGACTTCGGCCTTTCATTACAATTGACAGCAAAAAGACATGTGTCGATGAAAACGCCTGAAACATGTAACCTGTCAATTGTATCGTAATAATCTTTGTGTTATTAATAAGAAGAAAGGTTGTAGAACATTATCATATAAAAAGTATTTGCGCAAACAATACCATCATCAACAGCCGTCATGGGTCCACTGCTGGACAAAGGCCTTTCGCATCTCTCTCCTTGACGACCTAGATTGTGATAAACTCTGCCACGTCTTACTGGCAAACCTCTCTATCTCTCCATCTTGTGTCTGGTCTTTTCCTACTGCGTTTACTGTTCCATGGGCACCAATCGGTTAGTCTTTTGCCCTGTCTATTGGCATCTCTTCTTGTTAGATCTCCATTTTTGCTGCTTAATTATTTGTATAACAATTTCACACTAGTCCTCCCTCTGATCCATGTTCTCTTAGAATTATTCCTAGCATTGCTCTTTCCATTGCTCTCTGTGCGATTCTAAATTGGTTTTCAGCTCGTTCTGTTAATTCCCATGTTTCGCATCCGTAAGTCATGGCTGGTATTATGCAACCGTTGTATACTTTACGCTTTAAGCACATTAGCAAGGTGCCCTTCACTATGTCTTTATTCATACCGAATGCTTTCCAAACTATCGTTATGCGTCGTTTTATTACACTGTCATGGTCTTTCGCTAACTTTATTACCATCATCAACCTATTCTAGAGCCTCTCCCTCTATCTTTATGATCTTGTTGGGGACTTTATCGTTGAACATTACTTTTGTCTTTGAAAACCGATGAACCATAAGAATTTGCATTAGAAAAAAATAGCCCAAAATACATTTACATTTTAAAATTTTAAAATGTTACCGGAAATTATCTAATGAGACGATTTTAATAGAATTGTCGGTAATTATTTATGTATGAATCAATTTTTTTATGAAAGGGTATTTTGTAAAAATAAACTATGGCAATATTATTTTTAAGTCAATTAGCCCCCACTTTTAATTTCATGAAATCTTTAAAAAACATCTGCCTTTTGCATGCACAATATATTTACATTTATATAAAGATAATTCCCCTGAGAAATCAGTTGAAATTTTATTTGAAACTGCAAACTACAGTTTTAAAATTGGCCCTGAATCGGAAAATAAGAAATGCAATGAAACTAAAATAGTTGTTTTGGAAAGTTTTTAGTTGCTTTTTTTGTTGCTTTAATTAAAATACGGAGTACACCTTTTGGTTTTACAAAAAAAGTATCTGTTGGAAATGCTTTGTTGTAATTAACAAAACATTTCCAACAGATACTTTACAGTATGTAATTATACGATATATTTTACTAAGTACGGAAGCGCGTTTAAGATATATTTTAGAAATGTATATTGCCTCCCCTTGTATTTATCAGAAACAACCGTAAAAAGTAGCTACTGGAAATTTAATTAAATGTTGACATATATCGTTAACGAATTAAAAAAGACGCATTTAAAGTAAACACTCACTGACAATAGATATGGTACGGGGAGTGTAGGAATTCGGTTACTTGACCTTTGAACTGTGTTCACGCGGAAACGAACCAACGTTAAATGAAGGTATTTTTCACTAATTCTTCAGTAAAAAGTAAGCAATATTTTTCCAGAATCCAGTCAATTAACCATTCAATTAACTTCGATTTTAAGGTAAATTCTATTTTTAAGAATTTAAAAAAAATCGAGTTCATTTTTTCTGATGATACATCCATCAACATGTTTCAATACGAAAACGTATTTTTTCTTTTTTTACGAGTAAATTATTTATTTCTTGCAATTATAACGAAAATTAAACCTACAAAGAATATATTTAAATGTTGCAATACGTTTGAAAAGAGCGTTAAAAGACGTGTGAAAGTACCTATATTAAGTAACACATCTTACTAAACCACAAACATATATATAGAAAGATGTTTGAATAAGGAACGATTTACAAAATTCATTGAAAAGATTAAAACTTGATAATGATACATAATTCACAACATACGTGATCGTGGCTTAACATATTTCAAATTTGTACGATTGATTCATCCAAATACAAGTTCGATTTATCTAATCTGATTACATCTTTCTACTCATTTTAACTATGAAAAGATTTATATATATTGAAAAGTCTTTTTTCCAGATTTTAAAAGTAGCTGATGAATAGAAAATTATAAATAGCATTTTTAAATATATAAGTAAAATTTAAATAGTAGAATTGTACATATATTTTGATTTTAACTTAGTGAGTATTCCTTTTCAATATGCGATTGAGATAACATTACAAATATGTAAATGTTCAAGTAGAGTATACTGGAATAGCTCCACGATTTTAAAATGAACTATATTGTCCGGGATCATTTCTTAAGGTGTTGTTGATTTTGACCAGTACACGACATAAATTTTCAAGAAGGGAACAACCCAATATGCAATTGAGATAACATCACAAAGATGTAAGTGTTCAAAAAGGGTATACTGGATTAGATCCAATATTTTGAAATGAATTATATTCTCCGAGATTATTTCTTAAGGAGTTGTTGATTTTGACCGGTACATGACTTCTATTTAGGAAGCAAACAACACATGCAATTGAGATGACATTACAAACATGTAAGTGTTCAAATAAGGTATACTGGATTAGATCCACGGTTTTGAAATGAAATATATTCTCCGAGATCATTCCTTAAGATTCTGGCCGGTACATGACATTTGATTTTTGATTTTTACTGGTACACGATATTTCTTCTCAAGAAAGAAACGACCCAATATGCAATTAAGATATCATTACAAAGATGTAAGTGTTCAAATAGGGTATACTGGATTAACTCCACGATTTTCAGATGAAGTATATTCTTCGAGATACTTTCTTAAGGATTTGTTGATGGCAACGACCCAATATGCACCTGCAAATAAGGTATACTGAACTCGAAAAGAACTTTCGAGAAGGAATCACTGGAATAAGCACTTGAGATTACATTACAAAGATGTAAATGTTCATATAGGGTATACTGGATTCGCTCCACGATTATGAAATGAACTATATTCTTCGAGATCATTTCTTAAGGAGTTGTTGATTTTCACCAGTGCAAGACATTTCTTTTCAAGAAGGAAATTACCCAATATGCATTCGAGATGAAATTATAAAAATGTAGGTTTTCAAATAGCGTATTCTGGATTAGCTCTATTTTGAAAAGAACTATATTTTTCGTGATCATTTCTTAAGCAGTTGTTGACATGCAATTGAGATAACTTTCTAAAGATTTCTTAAGGGGTTTTTGATTTTGTTTCAAAGAAAGACCAAACGGAAATTGGAATGTCTCTGCAAAGAATCCTTTACACAATAGGATGACATTCGATTTCGAAGAATTTCCCCGAGAGAAAAGGACACACGGATGTCACTTTAACGAGAGTTCTGCCTAGTCACTCAATAAAAACCGTGAAGTAACCAAAGTCTTTCGACAGCATGCCGTGTTGGGGATGATCAAATA
The DNA here is from genome assembly GCA_006491835.1 of Architeuthis dux. Lineage (NCBI taxonomy): Eukaryota > Metazoa > Mollusca > Cephalopoda > Oegopsida > Architeuthidae > Architeuthis > Architeuthis dux. The sequence goes on from VCCN01001245.1 coordinate 195,427, forward strand.
AAATTGGAAAAAGGGGTGATCAATGCATAAGCTTCTCGTATTTTGTTGGGCTAATATCACAAGCGTAAAAGCTGTTGGACACAAAGTAAGGCATCGTTTATCATAAAGTTACATTGTTAATTGACTCCCCCCACCCCACTGAAAATCTATTCAGGAGGAGAATCTGTAAAAAACAAAAAGAAAGTTTTTTCTAGACATAACAATGAGTAAATGTAGAAATTCCCAACCATTTAACCCAAATGGTGCAGCCTGTACGTGTGTTACAACATAACTATGCTAATTATAGAGACAATTATTAATTAATAGGAAACTCATATCAGCTTTTCAAGAAGAAAGAAATCCAAATGCAATTGGGATAACATTACACAGATGTAAGTGTTCAAATAGGGTCTACTGGATTAGCTCACGACTTTGAAATGAACTATATTCTTCGAGATTATTTCTGAAGGAGTTGCTTTTTTTAACAGTACATGACCTTTCATTTAGAGAAGGAAACAATGGAATATGCAATAGAGATAACATTACAAATATGTAAGTCTTCAAATAGGGTATACTGGATTAGATCTACTATTTTAAGATGAAGTATATTCTCCAATATATTTTCGGAAGGAGTTATTGATTTTTACCGGTACACGACATTTCTTTTCAAGAAGGAAACGACCCAATATGCGTTTGAGATAACATTCCAAAAATATAAGTCTTCAAATAGTGTATACTGGATTAGCTCCAAGATTTTGAGATGAAGTATATTATCCAAGATATTTAATTTATTTAACGGTATATGAACTTTCATTTAGAGAAGGAAACAATGGAATAAGCAATTGCGATAACATTACAAATATGTAAGTCTTCAAATAATGTTATACTGGATTAGCTCCACGATTTCGAAATGAAATATGTTCTCCGAGATCATTGATTAAAGTGTTGTAGATTCTGACCGGTACCGACATTTCTTTTCGAGAAGGAATCACAGGAATAATCAATTGAGATAACATTACAAACATGTAAATGTTCAAATAGCGTCTACTGGATTAGCTTGACGATTCTGAAATGAACTATATTTTTCGTGATCATTTCTTAAGGAGTTGTTGATATGCACTTGACATAAGTTTATAAAGATTTCTTAAGGAGTTTTTGATTTTGTTTCAAAGAAAAGCCAAACGGAAATTGGAATGTTTCTGCAAAGAATTATTTGCACAAGAGCATGACATTACATTTCGAACAATTTCCTCAAGAGAAAAGGATAAACGGATCTCACTCTTTTCCTAAAAGGCCTGGTTAGTCACTCAATAGAAACCATCAGTGTTAGCGAATACTAATCAGGCTGCTTTCAAGATTTCAAGATTTGTCTCGTTCATCTTCGAGATTTGAATGTTTTTCTCACGACACTTCGTGATTTCAATGTTTTTCTCGAAGGGAAACAAGAATAACATTGAAATCTCGAAGAGGAAAGAGATTCCAACGTTTTTCGCAATCACCTCCGAGATTTCTACATTTTTCTCGTTTTCCTTCGAGAAAAACTTTGAAATCACGAAGGGTCGTGTGAAAAACATTGAAATCTCGAAGAGGAACGAGAAAAATGTTGAAATCTCGAAAGGGTGCGCAAAAGACATTGATATATCGAAGGGGCGCGAGAATAACATTGAAATCTCGAAGGGGACCGAGATTTCAAAGTTTTTCACGCTCACCTCCGAGATTTCTACATTTTTCTCGAGGTATACTAGACTAGCTACACGATGTTCAAATGAACTATATTCTCCGAGATCATTTCCCAAGGAGTTATTGATTTTTACTGGTACACGACATTTCTTTTCGAGAAGGAAGCGACACAATATGCAATTGAGATTACAAACATGCAAGTGTTTAAATAGGGTATACTGGGTTAGCTCCACGATTTCGAAATGATCTATATTCTTCGAGATCATTTCTTAAGGATTGTTACCGGTACATGACTTTTCAATAAGGCAACAAACCGATATGCAATTGGGATGACATTACAAAGATTTCCCAAGGAGTTGTTTATTTTGTTTCCAAGAAAAGCCAAACGGAAATTGGAATGTAGCTGCAAAGAATTGTTTGCACAATGGGAAGAAATTCCCTTTTGAACAGTTACCTCGAGAGAAAAGGACACACGGATGTCACTTTAACGAGATTTCTGCCTAAAAGACACAAAAGGAAAGCCATACAGGGGAACAAAAAAACAGGTATGCTTAATCACTCAATAGAAACCGTCAAGTGTCCAACGTCTTTCATGTCGTGTTGGGTCTGATTAAATCAACAATTGGAAAAAGGGGTGATCAACGTTCCTCGCATTTTGTTGGGCAATGGTCACAAGCGTGAAAGCTACCGAACACAAACTAAGCGATCGGTTTACCATAAACTTACATTGTTAATTGACCCCCCCCAAAATAAAACCTATTTATGCGGAGAATTGAAAAAAGATCTTCTTGACATAAAAAGGAGTAAATGTTGAAATCCTCAGCCCTCTAGCTCAATTGGTGCAGCCTGTATGCGTGTTGCATAACTATGATTATTATAAAGTCAATTATTAATTTATTGGGAACCCATATCAGCCCGGCATCGGTATTATCGATTACTAAACAGGCGGCCTAGATCGTATAAATGAATAAAGAAACGAGCGCCATGCACGGATCTAACCCGTATGCACACTGGAAGCGACCTCTACGCTGTCCTGCTCTATATATGTATGTTTATGACCGCTGCCTTTGCCATGGGAGTGCCGTTAGCTCAATGGTAAAGAGATGGACCGCGTATAGGTTGCTTCCTGAGTGGACGCGCGTTCGAACCCCGCACGGCGCTCGTTTCTTTATTCATTTATACAATCGTGGCCGCCCGTCTAGCTAACACCGATGCCAAGCTGATATGGGTTCCCAATTAATTATTAATTGATTAACATTTGTCTTTATACTTAGCATATTCCGTAGGATATAAAATGTATCCACTCCTTGATTTCATACATACCTACTTTGACAGTTTTGCTTGATGCTTTCTAACAGCCGCAAATAATTATTTGTGTAATAGGAATGATTTCTATTCAAATTCTCGAATTATACCACAAAAAAGAAAAGAAAAATGTCCAGACGATATTTCTGCCTAAAAAGGTAGGACTTTTAGTGTGTTTTTTCTCTGGTTTTTGTCCGTCGGCCGTAAAGGCTCTATTCGGGACATCAGACAAGGGTGACGACGGGAAAAGGACACCAGAAAAAAGAACGACATGTGGGGCCTCTCAAACCAGTGGAAATCTCCCCCACTTTGCTAAATGACGTAACAGAGCTTATATTATACAAGAAGCAAAAGAATGCACTCACCTCGTAAAGAAGGAGGTTGCTAGTAGATATGCCTGAACTTGAGGGCAATTGAGAACCGAACCGTATCAGTATTGGTGGTGGATAAAAAATCATAAAGTCTTCAAAAGACAATGTAATAGTCCCACAACGGAATGCAGGTAGTAACTCCTTCGCAATGTGGGACATTTTGTCAGCCGCACCGAACAAAATGGCACTTGCAGACGGGGTCAGCATTTTAAAGGTAGAATACCTAATCCAAATACGAACTAGGGTGACCGTTTTCGAAGTGCCGTGCTACGTGTTAGAGAAGCACCTAGCCGCTTATTTTCTACAATTTGGAAAGATAGTGGTAGCTTTTTCTGGCCATATGCGGGGAGGGGGGGGGGCTTCAACTTGATGGTGTATCGGAATGTCTTTAGCTCCATTCCAAAGTTTTGGGATGGCCGAAGGCTGTCGGTCATTTCCACAGGAAGCATGGTGGCATTGTGGGGAGTCAATTCCCCCTCCCAGACCTCAAGCCTCACAAAGCAACACCACTTCCACATACATAAACAAAATCAACACTACAACCAAACCCATAAGAAGACCCCCCCCCAACCAAGAAAAGACAAAACACAAGATATTTTCTATAGTTTTGAGAAGGGTCATTGATATTCAAATGGTTCTTCGGACGATTGAACTCCTGCTATGGCCGACCACATCTGGAGAGAGAACGGCGAGCATCTTCCTCTTTAGGATGAAGTCCAGATTATTGACAGCGAACGATTTTGGAAGCAGAGAAAAGTCAGAAAGGCAGCTCACATCAATAAGCATTAGCCAGACATATGCGGATTTCAACCCGATGTGGCTTCCATTTCTCAATAAATCTAAACCCGACAAGACAAAGACACAGAAACACACGGACCATAACTTCTGTTTACCCCGTCACACTCGGATTTTACACCCGAAGAAGACCGAATAATGGATCGGCTGAAACGTCGTGTTTACAACACAGATAACAAGCAGGAGTTCAATCATATCTGGGGAGGATGTCTGCCGTGTCGACTTGGACACACTCTGTGACAAAGACATACCTCCACATATGTTTTGAGAACTGAAAGCCCTTTGGAATTTCACGGGCACCAAAAAGAAAAGAGTTGAATATCCCCCAGACTGCTCATGGTGTAAGGATTGGTCCGAGTGCACGGCAAGTATGGTCGATTTCTGGTGGACCACATAGATGAAAGATTACAAACTTTGAAACAATAGTGTGCAGGGAGGATCCTTATTTCTATCATCCACCCTTCCCTTTATAGGACTGCAAATATAACGTATCCTAGAGACACAGACAGCTTGTCTCCAGACGGCACCATAACTATTGAATTCGAACAATGCTCCTTTGGACCAGCCGTCGTGATCCTGAGCCAAGGCATGTTCGTTTCTGTTTCTCAACACCAGTAAAGTGACCATATTGCTTTTTTAAAAGCACATGTGAATGGACGAAGGCTGAGTAGTGAGGCTAAGAGGGCCAGACTCGTTCCCACTCTTCAGCACCTCAGAATAAATATAGGTTGTATACAAGTAACACACTTTATTCCAAGCAATTATGAGAGTGTTCTGTCCCGAATGTTTTGCCTCTTCTTAGCATACTTTGGTAGCCACTCTGGGGGTGTTTCTTGGCTGGTAAGTTGCTCTCTGAATACGACGTCTACGCCGACCCAGTGGGGCAGATTATGCGTGTTGGACGTTACCATCAAATTTGACGCGCTTCGTTTGATCGCGGTTTATAATTTATGGATGTCTGCAATCTAAAACCAATTCCTTCGTCTAAAACTGTCGAGGAGGTTATATTAGGAAGCCTCAGAGGATCTAATCAAATATCTATGTCTACCAATCACTTGACTTTCCAAATCTGACTGGTCACTCCTGGGTTCAGTCTTTGCTACTTATTAATTTCATTGGCTGAAATCTCTCTCACCATTACCCGGTAAGGTGAGATCACACCTCTAACGCCATCCACATCAGCGGTTTGCCCAATTCGTAATAGCTTACGCTAGCCATCTCTAGCACATTTTCTAGCGTCAACAGAATGTCAAAATTAATTATTAATATTCGTTGATAGATCACAGGCTTTCCTGGCTTAAGCTAAACCAATTAACAAAATCCCAATTCTAAAATTATTAAAAACACGTCAATCAAAGCCCCACCCCCACCCTTGCTCATGTGTTTCCTAATAACTGATCAGCCATAATCCACCAACTGTCATATGTATGTCTCCTGTTACATAACGGGTTTAGAATAATCAGATGACACTCGGTGATGTTGCTGGTCGGATATCGTGGAAGTTCATTTTGTTTCATAACCTTGTCACACAAAGTTATAAACAATATACAAACGTTGTGAAAATGACAACCAAGATGAGGATCTCAGTCCGAACAATAGTATCAGTAATACTAACACCTCATCTCAGAAATACCGAACTCAATATACAAAAGCTATGATTTTATTTCATCATTCTTTCTTCTTACCGATGATCTTTGTTTTTTCTTTCTTTCTTTCAAAATTACAATATATCATTGTCTTCTCGTACGATCACCAAAGTTAAGCAACGTAGAGCCAAGTGGGTATAATAGGTACCGTAAGCAGCTGGAGACCATATAGAGAGCTTCCCGTGGTGATCTCATTAATCCTCATAGGAGGAGACAGTTCTCTGCACTAGGCTCAATAACGTAGGAAAAAGCCCCCCCCCTCCTCCACGCCGAATCCTCCGACTGGCCCGACTGCGAGCGATAAGAAAAGAGTTCATGAACGAACCACCGATCTACAGCAAGCGCTCTGCCGATTTTGACTGCGTGGTAAATGATCGGGTAGTATATTTGCGAAAATAATTCTGGGATTGAAACGGCGCAAAGTAAACTTTAATCAAATGTAGGAACTGAATCAGAGAAATCAGAAAACGTAAAACGTATTCGGAAAGAGGAAAAACAAAACAAAACACGTCTGCTAATCAAGGAGGAAAACTGTCGAAAGACAAATTTCAAAGAATAATAAATGACGATGAAACTACATCATCTAAATTCTACCTGATTACCAAAGGTAATA
>VCCN01001245.1:209827-221605 GCA_006491835.1 Architeuthis dux
CTGCTTCGTTTTTACTGGCCTATTCTAATTGGCCTATGATTGCTATTGATGTCTAGTCACGTGGAAGTCCAGTGGATGTTATGGGCGTCTCTTAGTTCTTTTACGTCATACATTTCCTGTTTGGTTTTGCCGTTGTTTTTATCGGTTTTAAATAACTTGTGTGGCTTAGTTATACAAGTTAAAAACAGGAACTTTACGCAAGAAGAACACAATTTAATTGCAATTAGCACAACAAGGCATTCATTTATGTATGATTTGTAGTTCTCAATGCTCAATGTTACAATTGAATTGTTAAATCAATCAAACCAAGTATTTCATTTTCTATCCTGCTAAAACTTTGTTCAGAATCAATCATCAAGGAGTTTGGAAATGCCAACTAAGATTGTTATTTGGAAGAGTTCCCAAACTATTTAGTTAAATAGCCTTAAGCTTAATACATATATAGAAAGAGTGCAACCGTAGGCAAGAACACACACAGTTTGTGTCTGTTCTAAAACTTATGAGCAGACTGTATATAAAATTATATAACGTATCCAAATATAGTTGTGACATTTAATGTTTTGGATACAGAATTATTTATATAGAATGTCTGATATGTGTATGTATATTAAGGATCTACGGTGAGGCGAACCAAGTATTTGGACACTTTCTTGTTTCTGTACAAGATGAAGCATGTTTGGATCCATGGTGTGTAATAGTTGTCCACTGAACCCCCACGAAATTGGACGGTCGACTTTTATTATTTATTATTTTAAGATGAAATATTGTAAACCTTTTTTGATTAATATTTACTTTTAGCTTAATTTATTTAGTTGTTTTCTTAGGTTAACATTTGATTCAACAGTGAAAGCCAAAAAAAAAAAGAGAAAAAAACATTTAATTTTTCCTGCTTTCAATCAAACCTCCGTCTAGTAACGATGTAGCTATACTGCTGAGCCGGACCTTTACATTCCATCCGTAGTACAGCCGTTCGAAATCAATTTTCAAACACAGGAAACTCTAACTAAACACAATTACAAATGAAAGGGAAACAAATTCTGCTTTACAACAGAACAGACAAACAGCGAGGTACTTCAAGACAGTACTTTCGTACGACGGACGGAAAGTAAGGGTATAGTTCAGATTTATTGTTATATCGTAATTAGAACCACCCTCATCAAACCTACATTTTTGCTCTTTCACATTAGTAACGGATGTTTTATTGTTTGAAAGCACTAACAATTTCATCCGAAAATTCTTTTTTTCCGTTTTATGATTTCACTGGTCAAGCACACCCCCTTTTGTATTTTTTTGATATCTCTATAGAATATCATTTGATATTCGAGGTTTTCCTTCCCGAGAAACGCCGGGTACCCCAGCTAGTATATATAATCTTGAAATATATGTTATACGACAACGACGAAGCCATAGGGAAACCTAAACAACATTTTTACCGGCGTCTTTCGTGCATGCTAATACGATTATTGTAGAAGATTCATTCAGTTGAAGTGGATATTCTGTTTAAATCTAATTTAAAAAGCCAACATCATTATAGATTCAGAAAAGAAAACAAAATAATGACGATGACGACATTAACAATATGTACCAAGGTAAGAAAGGGAAAGAAAAACAGAGCAAACCAAAGGAAAGAGTTAAACTTGAGTGTGGTGCAAAAATGAGCGATACAACTGTGGATGAAGACTTGCCGGTTCTGAGATCGAAACGACATTGCTTTTGCGTCGGCGAAGGACCCGGATATGCTAGTGATAGCTCTTTTAAACCGAAAGCTGTCACTGTACATCCGGGATACTAACGCTTCACTCTTGCCACATACGGGTCTTTCTCCCGCTGTTCTGGACGATAAAAAGGAGAAGCGACGGTCGAACTGAGAGTTGCGTTTGTGACGTGTACGGTGCGGTTGTCATTCCGAAGAGCTTAACGAGTGTTGATCTAGGCGAACCGGTTACTGTCTAGTAGGTGTCCCGTTCGATTTTTCGTTCCGGCGTTGGAGCATTTGAGCCATCCAGTGACTGTTCGCACCGAACTGTGTCGGTGTTTTCCCAACCCCTCTTTGAGCAGCTTTTGTTTGTTTGTTTTGTTTAACGGCACATAGACCATTGGTGGGTCATTTAGTGCCGTATTCAGGAGGGGGAGTGGGATCCCATGTCCCCGTGACTAGAGACTTGAGGGGGGAGAATCCCAAATCCTTGTCATTGAGACAAATCCCACGAGGACTGGGATAAAGGTGTGGAGGGAGGGGTGTAGATCCCTTGCATAATTCTACTATATATTTGGAGCTATGTAAGATAGTAACACACCAGGCTAGCGACCACTAGGTCATACATTCAAATCACGGTGGGGGAATAGGGATGTTACATATCAGTTCACACCCCTAGTTTTGGTGAGGATTGTTCCTGGTCTTGTTGTTCTTGTTCCGGTAGGAACACAAAGTCAACTGCTGGAGTTTGACAAAATGGAGAGCTTCCTTGATATGGTCTAATGTTTTGGAAATCATTGGGCCTTCAAAATCTCTACCAGTTTCTGATTTACCAACAGGATGTGATTTTTACTCTTAAAGGAACGTCATATAACTCGGCACAGGGCCTTTGACATCATTCAAGAAGTTACAAATATGGTTGTTGAGACATGGTTATTCGACTTTCAGACCGTGCAATCTTTCTAAAACTAAAGTATAACAGGTCTTGTAAGTCACTCAATAGAGACCGTCACGTGACCAACTCTAATTTAGGCATTTCGAGCAATAATCCAGGGGGGGAATTGTTTTTTTGTGATAAATAGAAATATCCGGCTGCAATAAAATGCATTGTGGCGAAAAGAAAGATTTGATTAAATCAGACAACAGTCTCTTCCTATTAAAATCAAATCATTAAATAATAAGCTTTATCTCCTTTTATATCATGTACAGCGTCTATCCATGTTGTAAAATATATACATAGTTTTGCTTCCAAACCATTACCTCAATGTCTTCCAATTCGGAAGATGATGGAAATAAAATTGATGACGACAATCCCCTGAACTAATCAGAAAGAATCGAATCCGCATTAAAATATATTGCCCAACGAAGTATTAGATCCGACACTTTCCCCCGCTCAACATTAGCCTTAAAAACAGCAACTCTGGTTGTCGGTAATGTTGTTACGTCAAAGGCAGCTTCCAAAGCGAAGATTTAGCACGAAATCAGACTCTGCTTAGATATAACAAAATGGACGAAGATTTCAGCGTGAATTCGACACGTGAGAAAGTTGATAAAATCTGGCAAAAATCAGCATATTATTAGATTTTAATTTAAAAAAACAACATCATTTTCCATTCCAAATTTCGGAAAATAATTCTTTTTCATATGATTCCTACCCCACCATTTATTAGTTTGATGATTTATCTATTTTATATAATGATGCTCTCGTTGATTTTTACACATTTTACAGATATATCCCTGGAGATACTAAGTATGCTTACCTTTTTAGAATAATATCCAGAAACTGCTGGAACGGAACTCTTACTTTCAGATTAAAAAACAGGAACATTAACTAAAATAATTTTATTTTCGGAAATGTTTTAGTTTCATTCGATTAATTATCATTCAGGCTTTTGATGTGTGAAAAAAAAAACATTTTTTCACTCAATATTATTTTTGAAAAATATTTTTCATCATTTTTATCGATTTATTCCGATATCTTATACATTTTTTAAATGCATATTTTTTATTCTTTCTGTGTCTTGGTTCAACTGAAACTTATATAAAAATATTATAAAAAGGATGAATAATTAAATAAAGTGAAATGATGAAAAAATATTTACCGCCTGTATTTTATTATATTTTATGTAAATTGACTGCTCTTTCAAATTATGGGAGTTGCATACATTTCTTTTTTGCACGGCGCAACTGTCGTGCATTTTAATTTTGTTTATTTATCCACTCAAATATATGTGTACTGCATTGTCTATCATACATTTTTTTAAATCAGATGTTGCTTACACTCTTGACATTTCTTTTCAGTTTTGTACATTTTGTATATACCTACTTAGAGGGATTTCAGGTACTCCCTCTCTCACAACTTTTAAAATATTTATGCCAACGTATTCTGATCCCTTTTTTCATGTACGATTATAAAAATCTTTATGTCTATTTTATACCAGTTTAAATGTTAACAAAGAACAGGTCTGGTTAGTCGCGTGACCAACGTCTTTTTGGCAGTATTTGGCGTGTTGGGAGTGATGAATTAAAAAAAATGGAAAAGGGTGATCAATGACTAAGTTACTTCTCTCGCCTTTTGTTGGGCAGTAATTGTAACGAAATAGACCAAATCAGGTTACCGGTGGCCAGTGGGGATAGGAACATGGTCAGATTTGGAATCTGTGTCAAACTGCCTACGTGACCAACTGAGGTATCATGTTATCAAAAAAACCGTTGGGAATTTGAAAAGTGGGAGGAGTTATGACCATTGGGTATATACAGGCTAGATCGAAACAGTATAGTTAGTTGGGGGTCGCGACCGGAAACTGGTTCGCACTAGATGGCGTCCGCGCCCGTCTCATGGTGGCGGTGACGGCCCGTTAGAAACCAACAGAATTTCCGTACCTCGGCGAAATCCGCATACCAGAAATTGACCTGCGTGGTACGGAAATAAAACTTCGTAAAACTTTAAGATCCGGGGATTTTGTCGTCTTTTCTCCCCACACACGTGGGAGTGTTTTCTTTGTGTCAAAAAATGAATTTCCCTCCACAGAGAGACATCAGCGGCAGACCGCAGCAATTGAACCATAGACGACGAGGCAAATGTGCATAGATATATACATAGATACATATAAACGTCAGAACACATGAATAACCTAAACCCAGCAATACACCAGTGTTGTGGGTGGTGGTGAGTAAAAATGCTGTACAACATAATGTTTTTTTATATTTTATAAGTAAAATGCAATTGCAATATTACTTAATTATAGCCGTCATTTCTTTGACGGCAAGGGTACACTAGATAAGCTGGGGGGGGGGCATTAGTGCCATTTCATGAAGTTTAAATGAAATAAGACTTTCTTTGAATGATGAAAGTGTATTTCTCCTGTAATTGGAAAAGCCTACTAAGTCGAGATATGTTCAACAAATTTATTATGCCTCTTTGGGGATCTCCAAAATATACACAATATTTACACATCAACTTCTAAACAAATACAAAATTCATAAAAACATATTCAAATAGAAACATCTACATTTAACACAATTCACAGTTCATACTGTCTTGAAAATCTCATCAGACAGATTCAAAAAGTGTCCTTGTAATCTCATGGTCTTTCCAGAATGTCTAAACCTATCTAAATTAGTTTTTAAAATATTATTTTACCTGTAGCTAGGAGGAGAGATGGATTAATGCCTTTCTCAAGGGCATTAGTGCTAAGTTAGCACAAACTGTACCAGCCAGAGTTTCTCTGTGCTGTTGCACAGCTCATTATATTGTTATTATTATTGTTATTATTATTATCATCATCATCATCATTATTTCCTTGATTTGCGTTTTCATACAATCATATACCAAGTATTTCACCTGAGACCTAAGGCAAATGAAGGTTTTCGTAGGAAGTTATTGAGCATTTTCTTTTTTTCTCTTTCTTTCGTATATCATTCGATTGCCTTCCACAGACACAGACACGCGAATATAATTGAAACACTATAAAGGAGAATGGGTGGGGAAAAAGGGGATTATTATTGTTATTGTTGTTATTGTTATTGTTGTTGTTGTTATTATTATTATTATACTGCTCACATACTCTCTCAATTCAATAATCCCCTCCCTAAGCCTCATACCCAACTTATCTGTCCCTATGTGAAACTCTTTCTGTCTTTTTTTACATGAACTGTGTTTGTTAAGATCTGTAGATTTCCCCACGCTCTCCTTTATAGTGTTTCAATTATATTCACGTGTCTGTGCCCAGTGGGGAGAAGGCAAACGGATGATACTTATCAGGGGACCATAGACTGTCCAATCTAGCGATTTGAGTAGTGTGTGATGGGAAGGTCAGAACTGTGACTTCATTATCCTCTGCCTTGTCAATCACAGTTAAAGATATGTGGGAATTATGATTGTCCACGAGCAGTACGGTAGGATTCTTTCTGGTGCAATGTGAATGCACAATGAAGTGATCCGTCAATGTTTCAAGCGTTTAGCCACCCACTGGGATGTGCTGCACTCATGGCACCAGGAGGTGCCCCAGCTAGCTTGTGGTTACGGGAAAGGAGGGATGCTGTTGCCAACTGCATTTACTGCACCAACCAAGTCACAAGATTCCCCTTTTCTCCAGAAGCGATTTGCCCAACATGCTTTTCTCATTTTGTTGCAATGGCTTTTGGGGGGCTATGAACAGTCATAAGAGCTGTTTCGTCGATGTTGTAGATGTTGTTTGGTTGGAACTTATACCGTCTGAGCACAGTTTCCAAATTTTCATAGAAGATCCTTACTGTTTCTCTGTTAATATCTGTAGTCCTGCCAATACTGGTAGGTTATGGGGAGCGAACACTCAACTCCTGATGACGAATCTTAAAACCACTTAACCAGTCCCATTCAGCGATCTTATTAGTGTTCGATGTTTCAGGAGTATTAATGTTATTTTTTCAGTACATATTCAGATTCAAGTTCTCTTGTAGCTTGGTTGTCAGACCATGATGCATTCTTGATGCAGCCTGAAGATAATAAACAAGTTCATTCTCATGGTCAGCCGTGAACACTTTGGCATTGGTATAATTTGGTGTTAGCCTTATGGTCTCCATGTCGCCATTTCCTGCCTTTTGTACATAACGTTGTAAAGTAGGTCTGGGTATGTTTAGTCGTTTGGCAGTTTTTCTCTCACTTTCAACTCTAAGTATAGCATTCACAGCATCTTGCATATCAGGTGATGAAGTCTGTCCAAAATGTTCCTTCTTCCCGGTATATTTGAATGGCATGATGACTTAAATTTGAAATAATAGCGATTAAGATACCAATTTACCAGACCTGTAGTAGAAGTAAGCAGTAAAAAGAAGGAAGCTCATAAATCTTATGTCATAGTACAGGTCATATACAGAAAAGGGCTCACTCCTTGGCTCACCCACTGGCGTAGCAAGGGTTCTCAGCGCCCGGGTGCAAATATAATTTTGGCGCCCCCACCCCTAAAATGTTTTGATTATTTAGTTGTGACTTTTCTTCCTGTTACGTTGTTTAGGTGGCTCGAGGTAACGCTACATTGTGACTTTGGTTCCGTGACTTTTATTCCTGTGACTTTATTCCGGTATTCTTTTGCGGTTGTGCAAAACAATTAAATATTTGTTCCAAAATTAATTTAAAAAAAATATTTTTCAAAAGATTCAATTTGAATATTTTAAACTTCTTTATTCTCCATGATTACTTCTAAAACGTTGTTATTAAATAAAACTAAAAATGTTTTTTAATTAGATACATATATTCATTTAACATGTATGGAGGACCGGAACGCAATAACTTGTTAGCCCCTAGCGTTTTGTTTTAGTAATCGAAAAATAAAAATACGTAAATGTATGCTATTTTCTTATTAAAACTTCAAAGAAAATATTTATATTATTGCAATACGTTTTAGAATATTTGTAGATAGTGCACAGAAGTATCTATTTTACAGTATCTGTATAAATCTATAACGCATTAAAAACGTGTGTTATTTAATTATTTCACATTTAAAGTTAAACGTAACATGAAAACAAAACGAAGCAATATGAAAAAGGTATGAAGCAACTACAACAGCCTCTTTCGTCTGGGCTTTATTCTTGCAAAGTTATCTAATACTTAATTATAATCCATTTCAATAGCCAATCTCTTCCAATGAAGAGCAAAGCTAACCCTGACAATCTATCCTTGCCCATTGTAGAACGAAGGTACGACTTTATGTGCTCGAGCCGGCTAAAAGACAGGTTAGGATAAACGGAACATATGTCATTGGTGATCACGAATGTATGTACATTGTTGATGGTCAGTTTCGCGACATTGGAATTGCCATACTGCTAGTGATCACGTCTGAGTACGTGTCTGCTAAAAATTCTAATTTGTTCACATCATCTGCGTTGTAAAATGCTTTGGATCTAAAGCACTAAATTTGGAATCCACATGTTTACAATGCTCAACTCTTTTACCTGTGTTATTAGGATGAATTTCGAAGAAAATTAGTTAATTTAATGATTATTTGACGGGATTTTGGAAAATATTAGTTACTTTTTGCTGAAAATATAGTGAAAAATACATTCCTTTGCAGTGGGTATATGCCTGTCAACGCAATTCAAAGGACAAGTAGTGAATGAATAAGTACTGAAAATGTTATTGAAATCCGATGCTTAGTTAATTTTTGGTACAATTTTAAATTTTGGCGTATTTTTGCACAGTGTAAATAACTGTTCACAAACCAATATCTCTGGGTTATAAACCGAGATATTTGTAGAAACAAATAATTTTTAAATCAGAATTTTAAATAACTTTTCACAAACCAGTGAAGGTAATTGGGGGTGTTTACACCAGCATCTGACCCCACACATGGTGATCATCTTGAACTTTGAGATAGAAATAAGCTTCTGTGCAATTCTAAAGTTCCAAATTCGAATTCTGCACCATAAGAAATGCATGATTTGACACCCATATCAGACTAGTCTACGCAACTGTATTGCAATTACAATTTCCATGACCAGTCATGGCGGCCATCTTGAATGTTCAATGACTTACATGTATTATCCAAACAGAACACCCCCCCCAAATATGTATAGTACACAAATTCAATTAATTCTGTCCTCAATATCATATTATATCCATTGCTGATAGGAGAATTGCCCTACAAATTGTTATCATTGTTGTCAGACTTTAGGGACATCTTAGGGCCTATGTGTCCAAACTTTAGGGACACCTTAGGGCCTATGTGTCCAGACTTTAGGGACACCTTAGGGCCTATGTGTCCAGACTTTAGGGACACCTTAGGGCCTCTGTGTCCAGACTTTAGGGACACCTTAGGGCCTATGTGTCCAGACTTTAGGGACACCTTAGGGCCTATGTGTCCAGACTTTAGGGACACCTCTGTGTCCAGACTTTAGGGACACCCTGTATAATAAATAAATTCGAAAATGTACAAGACTCGTAGGTCAGTTCAGCTAAGTTGGTAAGAGGCTCGCCTTCCAATCACATGATCGTGATTTCGAATCACGATAGAGAAATGTTAATTCTATATATATATAGGTTTGGTTAAACGTGATGTGATAGTCTAACAGTGAAGAGTTTACTCGCCGAGATCTTTGTTATTCTTGTTACGGGGGGAAACAAAGTCAACTCCAACAAGGACTGGAATTTGCCAATAATGCTTTTTATCTATGTAAAATAAAAGAGATGCCTAGAATAGAATGATACATTTTAACCAAGTAGTTCGGACCAGTGTTAACCGACCTCATTCACGTAATGTGTTCGTAAATGTCTAGCGTAAATCATTCAGGAAAATGTTCGGTTATTTCATTAAGCAATTCTGTCAGCTGATCCATCGGAGCCTGACTGCCGCTGGGTCAAACTCCACTCCTACATCTATTCCAACTGAAGATGGTTACTGCCACTTTTGTATTGCATATATAATAAATAAATTCGTAAATATCTAAGAATTGTCAGTTTGGCCCAGTTGGTAAGAGAGTCATCAGTATGTTGTGATTTTCAAATCACGGTAGGTAAATGTTATTTCTCTAAATAATCATGGGTGACCTTACTAGTTTTCTAGAGAACAAACAATCTTGGGTACAACCCCACTAAATTAAATCTCCTCCGCTCCCTCTCCTTTCGTCTCTGTCTGTCACCCTCTCCTTGTTCTCTCTTCCACTTAGTTACGGATCATTTAGTCGCAGCCAAAACCATCTTTGGATACGCGTCTGCACAACTGACCAGAATTAGAATCTTTCAAACCATCTCGGCAAATTCTCGCTTCTAATTGGCCAACTATGTCATGTGACCAATCTTTACGTTTGTTAGATTTAATTAATTGTATGTGCCGGATGGCCATCTATACTTTGAACTCCGAAAAACATAAAGGAATAATCAGATTAAGAACCGAGGAGAGGCTTGAGTTTAGTTGGCCAGAGGCAGATTGACTGTCTATAGCTCAACTGGAGCTCCCAGCTCAGGCACGGGAAATATCTTTAAGTTAATTATTGGGAGTGTGTTCCCCCCCCCCACACACATATACACGTCCGCTCTGACCATTGACATAATTATACACATACATACACCCACACACATATAGATGTGTGTACTAAAACTTCTATGTTTATCAGCTTGCAATTCTAGCGGGGTAAAGTGACAACTAAGCCTCCCATTATCTAACAGTAAGAACCTATTTAGTTAGTTGTATTTGGAGACTTGTATTCTGTCTCAAACAAGATGGCGGTTCTTACTGTTAGATAATGGGAGGCTTGGTTGTCACTTTACACCGCAAGAATTGCACGCTGACAAACATAGCAGTTTTAGTACATATATATCTATACATCACTAAATAAGTTGCATCCATAATACAACTCTTATCTATCCACATGAATGGGTCAGCCGGATAAATGTTGAAAGTGAACATTTTACTTACTATGCAATAAAAGGCTGTCCGTGTAATCTCGGTAAATCAGAACACTGCCTGACTTCCATGCACTGACCTACCTTATTAAGCTGCCTAATTTGTCTCTCTTATCTCTCTTCCTACCCTCTCATTCAACTACCTAACTTTCTTTCTGTCCCCTCTCCTCCTACCCTCCTATTAAACCATCTAACGGTTAGATGGTTTAATTGTTGTCTGGTCTTAAATTGACTCTCATGATCCAGTGTACCAATTTCAGCTTTAAAAAGTTAGGTTAGGCAATTGCTTAGATGGTTGGGATTTTTACCCTGTCTATTTGAACTGAATGTTGATGTTTCTCTTTGTAATGACAATCTACCACATGTAGCTAGGTGTTATAGGGGGGTGTTGGGCTGAAAAAGGTTGGGAAACACTGATTTATATCATCTATAGTTCGGTCGGGATTAACACCCCCTTCCTCGTCGGCCGTTCCGCAAGAATATTGTCAATATTAAACCGGTCCGCGACGCAGAAAACGTTGGGGACCCCCGTTTTAAATGGAGAAGGAAGACTATTTCTTTAAATAAATTCTAGAATGTTTTCGGTGAAAGATTTTCTGACTTTTCACACTCCAGGACAAAGTCAGAGTTGACTTTACTTTCCCATGTAACAAGAACAAACATAATCCTCACCAAAAATAGTGGAACAAACCGATATGTAAAATCCACATTTTCTTACCGTGATTTAAACTCATGTCCTAGTGATCGCTAGCATGATGTGTTACCACCTGCGCTAAACCGACAGGTCTTACATACCTCAACAACGTATAGTAGAATTACGCAAGGAAGTAGAAGTAGGAGCAGGTTTTGACTCTGGAGCAGCCAGGCTTGTTTCTAGTTATTTTCCAATTACCTGTTCATGGGGAAGAGCTTCGTGTTATCATATTTGTTCGTCTGTGTTGCCTAGCAAACGTATTGCTCATTTGTTATACTGTACTAGCTGAACTGGTGGAAATTCCACGGGTGTAGACAATTGAGATTATCCCATGTCTCTGCTCTTTTCTCACCTTTTTCCGATATCTTCTCATTGTTTCCCTTATCCCTTCCAATCTTCTTCGCCGTCCATTTTTGTTATCAAAATGTTATACATATATTACATAGATTACCATATTTTAATTAAATCGGACTAGTTTTTACCTTCATCTTAATTTCAGTTGTTTGTATA
>VCCN01001245.1:290243-310136 GCA_006491835.1 Architeuthis dux
ATTGGAGTACCTAATTGAACAGAGATATTTCAGCGTGTCAGGCTATTTTCAATGTTCAGTAGACAAATTGTACTCAAACTCTGATTATCAGTCCAGAACTTTTTTAAAAGATCAGTTGGAAACTTTATTTTCCTAAACACGAAAATAGATGCCGTTGTGATTTAAATCTATGTAACGCGAAAGCCATCAAAAACATTAAAAAAAGTAACTACCCGAACTTCAAATCGTTTTTTTTATTAGAACAAACTACAACTTAATATCTTTACCCCGCTATTCTTACTTTTTAAAAAACAGTTTAAATTAAAAAATTGGAAAAAAGTGTGATCAATTACTTCTCTTGCTTTTTGTCCGAATTGTCAAAAAACAAGTGTTAGCATAAACTCACATTACAAATTGAACCCCCACTAAAAATCTGAAATTTAGGAAAAAAACAAAACGAAAAGTTTTTCTATTCATAATAAGTAGATATTTAAATTGTCATCGCTCTAGCTTCATTCATTCATACACGTCACACACATATATATATATATATGTATATATATACAGTGCCAGCACAATTGCGTCCCTGTCATTTGCATCTCTGGACATTTATTTGTGTCCCAGTCATTTGCCTCCCACTATAAGTAACTATTACAAAACACCATTTTATAATTGTAGGCATGCGGGGGTGCTTCGTTTGCAAATTAGCTACTTATAAACAACCTAGATGCCCAAGTACCCATACTTTATACATAGCCAGCAAGATCAATTTAAAAACTGAAGAAACCTATGTTGACAGTTTCTAAAAACATTGTAAACTAAAAGAAAGCAAATAAGTTTCTGTGTTGGCTAAGCACACCACACGTAAAAAGAAGCCGGCTAAATACAGGTCAGGTTAAAGTCATCCAGACACAGGCAGCTGAGGACTCTCTCTCGTTTCCTTCCTTCTATTGTTAAATCATGTGGTTGTTGCTCTCCATTGTTGGTTGTTGTTCCCCATTGTTTTCATTGTTTTGTGGCCATCTGTGAAAATCAAATAGCTCAGCACAGGTCATGGAAGTAGAGCTCCACAAGGATTACCTAGGAGGGTTAGAACCAGTCTTGCCAAGTATGGTTTGTTATTCATGGCTAAAACTGTCTTCAAAAAGTATGGTCTCTTATTCAAGGCTAAAACTGTCTTTTAAAAGTATGGTTTGTTATGTATAGCTAAAACTCATTTAAAAGTATATTTTTTTTATTTACAGGTAAAACTGCATTTAAAATGTATGATTTGTTATTCATGGCTAAAACTGTCTTTTAAAAGTATGGTCTGTTATTCATAGCTAAAACTGTCTTCAAAAAGTATGGTTTGTTATTGATAGCTATTAATTCTTTAAAAAGTATTATTAGCATTACTGAACAAAGTAGGGCTACTACAGGTATACCTTGATTCGTATGGTTAATTTGTTCCAAAACTATCTGTACTTTTTCAAAACCGCACTATTCAAGGTCTTACTATAATTTAAAGTGTTTTTTTTTCAGCTTATACTTAGTTACATTGGTTTGTATAGCAATACTGACATCAAAACCCACACTATTCAAGGCATTGTTGTTATGTATAATGAAAATGTATCACTAATAGTTTTACTATGGAAATCAATTGCAAATTCTTCTACTATAAAAATGCATTAAAATTCCAGAAGAAAGAGATTGTTAGTGGTGATGAATTAATACAAGTGTTACTGACAGAATGAGGCTATTATTATAGATGGCTAATGACAATAATTCAACAAAGCAAACTTTTATTGTTGTCATTGTCCAATAAGAATGTTGAGGAAGATAATTAAAAAAAAATGACAAGTGACAAGTCTGGTTAGTCACTCAATAGAAACAGTCAAGTGACCAACGTCTTTTGTCAGGATACTGCGTTGGGGGTGATCAATCAAAAAATTGGAAAAAAGGGTGAACAATGAATAAGTTACTTTTTTTGCATTTGGCTGCGCAGTGATCATTAGAAAAATCTAAATTTTTTAAAAAACAAGCGTGAATGCTGCTGTACACAAACTAAGGGATCAATTTAGGATAAACTTACATTGCAAATTGAACCCCCCCCCTACAAAAAAAAATAGTTTTCTCTCGAAATAACAAGGAGTAAATGTTTAAATTTTCATCTATCTAGCTCCAATAGCGCAGCCTGTACACGTGACCCATTGACAGATAACCAGCCAGCCAGACTCACTTGAAAACTGAAGAAACCTAAGGTGACAGTTTTGGTTGGCACTTTCTAAAAATGAGTGAATGTGTACAACTGTAACACACTTTAAAAAAAACAAAAAAAAGAAACAGAAAGTGATAAATCTAGGGATACCATCGGTTCTGAAGTTGGTCTATATTAGTGGTCCCCAACCACTGTGCCACGGACCGCAAAGCACATGCTATCAGGCTGCGAGGAAACGATATGATTTGGTGATATTTCTTTGTATAATAAAAACTAATTTCTGGGATCTTAATATTAAATTTGTTAGATAAACCCTTTTAGAAACAAAATTGAGTGTATTCACCAAATTATATGGGTAGGAATGGTTTTGCAAAGCAAGTGGGATTAGATGAAGATGTTAGATGTAGTAAACCAATCAAATGCCCTTCCACAGGGTTTTTGAAATCTCGCATTTCTGATTGGCCAAACCGTTAGACAAAGAGTTTGATTCTTTTTGGTGGTAAAATACATTGGACTCGAGAGTCGGCAAGGAATCCTGGCCAAAGGCAGACGTGGCCCCTGGCTGTTCCGCTGGACTTGTAGAGGCAAACACTTCTTAATACTAGTACTTCTCAAACATAAACAAGCTCTCTACCCTTCCCTGCCATTTAACACTACTACTTCTCAAACATAAACAAACAACCCGCCATACATTTCATTAAAGTTTGAGAACTAGCAGTATTAAGAAGTGGCAGGGATAATTTTTGCATCAAAATATTTCATTAACATGTGGCAGGGAGTGGCACGGATAACAATTACAGCCGGTTTAGAACTCATATTATGTTTATTGTAGCTTTATTTTTATGAAGAACTGCAATGACATTTTTAACATGGGTTTTTTTTTGGGGGGGGGATAGTCTAAACAATTTTAATCAGATGATGAATATTCATTTCATCCAATCAAATTTTCTAAACAAAATAAAATAAAATATAAAAACTTACAATGAAAAAATACTTTACTGGAAAAGTGAACACATGAGTAAATTGTTTTTAATAGGTGTTTTTTAAAAACATTGAGCACTATGGAAGGACAGAAGTGATGAAAGAAATTTGCTTAAAGATATTAAGTTACAGTTGTGTGTCAATTCAATGTGTTAAATAATAGAACTTATGTTACTAGAGCAAAGACAAAGTTGTGGGTGTTTCATACTTGAAAAAAAAAGAAGATGAAATTTTATTAATATTTCAATGTTTATCTTACTCCTCACTTCTTTCAAATAGAAAGGTTTATTTAGTTTGAGAGTTGAATGTTTAGATGAAGCATTTTCACTATTATTTTATTTCTAGTTTTATTCCATCTTATTATTGTTGCTTTTTAGATGAAGCATTTTGACTATTCTTATTTTATTCCATCTTATTATCGTTGCTCCCTTAATGAAGCATTTTCACTATTACTAATTTTATTTCATCTTATTATTGTTGCTTTAATTATTAATTCTGGGTCATGGCCAAAAAGGTTTGGGAAACACTGATCTAGACAGACTGAAAGAGAGGATATGTGGAGAGGAAGAGGATAAGCAAGGAAAAGAAGGACCTTGTTTTCAGCTAAGAATTCTGACACTGAAAAGCACAAGTAAAAACTGGTTGTAAAGATGGGGAGAGAATCCCCTTCTCACACCACCCCACAAGCCTCCTGATGAACAGAATTTTTACACTGAAAAAAAAAAAAGATACAAACATTATTTTGACAGACAGCCAAGTTAAAACCAGTGTTGCCAAGTATGGTTTGTTATTTATATATTTAACTGTCTTTTAAAAAGTGTCTAAAATCGGATAGATCTTTCATTTCCAGCTAACTTTATAGCTAATAATATACTCATTTAAAACCATATTATCAAATAAAATGACTATACGCTAAGACTCCAGAACCAATTATTAATAAAAATTGTATATTTACTTTTATTAAACTTACTAGATCTAAATGACTATCGCAGATTTTTATCGGACGAATCGATTTTTATCGGATGATTCGAAAAAAAAACGTCAGCCAGATCTAGCCAGAAAATAGCTAATTTGGCAACCCTGGTTAAAACGAAGAGCCAAGCCTCAGCCTGACATCCAGACACAACGTTAACCTTGGCAACTGACTCCCATTGTTTGATATCATTTCTTGACAGTCTAAATTTGTGGTTTCTTCACTGTTCAAAAGGTAGAGAAAAAGTAGGTGGACAGGCAGGTTTTAGGGAGACAGTTAGGCAGATGATGAAAAAGTCAAGTAAACATCTCATTGAAGAGGATTACGATGACAGGTAGACAATTAAGTAACAGTCGATTGGCATCTGACACTGAATGGAGGAAGACAGAGACAGAAATATAAGAGACACAAAAGCAAAAAACATTGACTGATCTAAATAGGGAAAGTAAAATAAGTAGGCATCTGACACTGAGTGGAGGAAGACAGAGACAGAAGAATAAGAGATACACATACCATACTATACAAATGTTAAGTACAAAAGCACATTTTCCATGACGTCAGAAGCATTGGAAGAATTACAAAACATATTGACTGATCTAAATAGGGAAAGTAAAAAAGTAGTCATATGACACTGAGTGAAGAAAGACAGAGACAGAAAGATAAGAGATACACATAACATTTGTATGGTATGTGTATCTTAAGTACAAAAGCACATTTTCCATGATTTCATAAGCATCAGAAGAATTCCAAAACATATTGACTGATCTAAATAAGGAAAGTAAAACAGTAGGCTTGAAGATGAACAGAACAAAGATAAAAGTAATGTTCAACGATAAAGTTGCCAGAAATACCATAAGAATAAAGGATGAGGCTCAAGAAGAGGTTGACGAAATACGTTTACCTAGGACAGGTAATGACTAGAAGGCAATAGGATGGGAAAGGTGGACGGATGATGATGATGATGTGTGTATGGTATAGTACAGTGATTACCAAAGTGTGCGCCGCAGTTAGCTCCTAGAGTGTCTCAGGATATTTGAAAATTTTAATGATTCCAGGCCATCGTAATTCAATGTGCTG
Organism: Architeuthis dux; assembly: GCA_006491835.1. NCBI lineage: Eukaryota > Metazoa > Mollusca > Cephalopoda > Oegopsida > Architeuthidae > Architeuthis > Architeuthis dux. Next base: position 295,451 of record VCCN01001245.1, read on the forward strand.
ATGCATGGTTACAATGATAAGAAGTAGGTAGTCCAAACAGTCAGTTTTGGGGGCGAAAATGTCGCAGTAACGCTAATTTTTCCCTGTTTCTCAAGTGTTCATTCTCCATAATGTTAACTAATACAAAACTGTTATGCATGCCATAATAAAGAATGTCCAATTCTGAATATGTTGGTGTCTTATTTGTCACCGTTTGACTTAAAAGCAATTTTACATCGTATTTTCAATTTAATGTGTTTACTGTGCCCAAACTACGCTGCAACAGTTTTTTACTGTGGTCGAAATAAAAGGTGTCTATAAATAAATGATTGCTGACACCTCCGCTTTCGACGTATGTCTTTGGAACCAATATTATCTAATAGAAAAATAAATGTTCTTCAGTTTCTTATAAAATTTACACAAGTGCACAATGTCTACATATTAAAAAAATTACGGCTTTTCAGTTTTATAAGGTGTTGAAAAGGCCATTTTTTTGTAAGTGTTCAATTTGCTGCGAGTCCACAAATGAATAAATAATCATAATTAGTGAACTAATAGGAGTAGAGAGGCAAATGAGGTATCAAAATGTTCAGAATAACAAGACCTATATGGGGAAATAGGCAGCAGATGTATAAGATCTTCCTGTAAAAACTCATTGGAGTACCTATAAGAAGTGACAACCATGGCATGATTTTATGCATAACTGCCTGGCCACGCTGCTATTAAAGAAAACCAACTCTTGGCATCCCGTCATTCCTCTTTCTCACTCGAATATTTGGAAGAGTAAAAAACATTGTTGACGTGTCAAAACTGCCTGCAGAGGCCAACACCTGCCTGGGCACATTTTTCCAAGTGCCCAGATAAAACTGACCTCTGGTGACAACTAATTGACAATCATGAATCGCTATCCATCTAGAGTTGAATTTTACCATTTCAAAACTGTTATCAGTCAATAAACAAGGTTTACATTCTGGATTGTTCTAGAACTGTGTTGAACATTCTCAGTACATAGGGTGACCCTCTCCAGTTTGATTTCAAGAACAAAAACTGCTTGGTGAACAACAGGCTCACCCAACCTACTAGTAATTGTGATTATTAAAAGAGGAAACAAATATATAACATTTTTATGAATTTAAATTATATAATGCAATATTCTTTTTACCTAACTAACTTTTTCGGGACGGTTTACATTTCCTTCAGGACAGTTAAAATTGTTTTTCAGGACGGTTTACATTTCCTTCAAAAATTGTCTTTCGGTATGGTAGTGAAAAAAGTTAGTCTGGAGCCGTGGTATACATATTTATTTGAATATACATTCACACAAATGCATAACATATATCAGTGCAGAAAACAGAACTGGCAAACCAAGTTCAAATCTCAGCCGAGGCAGCTTGTGTTCACTTCACAATTATTGCGCTTGAAAAAGTATGAATCCACATCCCTGTCCCATTACCAGATATCTTGACAAAAAAAATAAATGCCTTGTTGCTGGAATGCCACTCTCCCATGACTACCTTACTATCCAGACACTAGTAACAGTAAAAAGCTGTGGTACTTATTGTTAACCTTCACAGAGTCAAGCCATACACAGAGACACATTTAAATATAGCCACTCTCATTAATAACAAAACTAATCACTAAACAAGCACATAAAAGTAGCACACACTTGACCTTAAAAAACTTCAAACAAAGTATTATTTGGAGCAGCTTCCATAGACAAGCTGTTTCACAAATCCCAGACAGCAGGTTTATTCTTCACAGACATTTAATTCTTAAATTCATATAAAGAAATTTAAATGTTAATATCGAGTACTAATCAAAGTTACCTTACAGCTTTAAGTGAATTTTGTTATTTATTTTTTTATTCTTCACTGGACTTTATGCGAATGTTAGTCTTCACAGGTAGAGTAATTTGTTAGGTTTTTTTGTACTGGCAATACAATATATAAGACAGGACATTAAATTCTTAAATTCATACAAAGAAATTTAAATGTTAATAGGTAAGTACTGATCAAAGGGAATAAGTACTGATCAAAGTTACCCCCCTTCCAGCTTTAGGTGAATTTTCTATTTATATGATAAATTAAAAAGAAAATTGTTTTCTCTACCAAAGAGCTCCACTGTCAATTAGGTGTGGTATCAATTGGTTTATGAATTTAAGAGTTAATTAAAGAAAAAATCATGCAAATATTACACTGCACCCAATGATCTGGTATTATGACTAGGGGGCCCATCTACCTCAGCTCTATATGGACAGTTGATAAGTTGCAGTGAGCAGTAGTCCTCCAAATACCCTAGTAAACCATTCATCTTATAGTCCAGCATATGTTGGAGCAGCTACAATATAAACTCATGACACTGAGTTTGTTCCTTACTCTCTGCTCCAAGAATGTAGCCTTGTGCCAAATTGGACATGATTTCCTGTCACTGTGCAGTGATAAGTCTTTCAAACCCTCAACAGGGTGTATCCCCCTCCCCCCACATGCCCCATGAATATGGGGTTATATTGTTAGGTTTTTCTCGTCACCAAATCCTTGTCTGAAACTACTAGCGGTGAGAGAATATACTGAACCAGAGTGTTATGATAAAAAGCAATAATAATGATTGAGTAAAACTAGTAATCTATATTATAAATATGTGTAACCACTACCATCTCTATTTGCCATGTCATGTTGTAAAGAGAGATACGGAGCCCCAAAAGCATTCACTGCTGTACACTGCCCTCCCCACCAAACCATTAGCACAGCAACCCCCCAGCCCACTGTAAAAGATAGTCAGCAGACAGGCAAGAGATTATTTTGTTGAAAAGTAAAAACGCTGGAATTTAAAAGTATTTAAAAATTGAAGCAAATGGAGGAGAGTGTGGAGAAGGAGGGGGGGGGGAGAAATCAATTTACACTGAAAGCAAAGAAGAGTAAAAATTAAAAAAAGAATCACCACCACCAATATATGCCGTGTTGGAGGTGATCAATTAAAAAGTTGGAAAATGGGGTGATCAATGAATAAGTTACTCCTCTCGCTTTTTGTTGGACTGTGATCACTAAAAAAAAGTAGGCGCAAGTAAACTTACACTGCATATTGAAACCCCCTCTAAAAACCTTTTTAGAGGGGGAATTTTCAAAAAACAAAAACATTTTCCCTACTAATTGAGGAGAGTGCATGTGCAAAACTTCAAGTTTCTACTATGAACGGTTGGGGTTGGCAAAGTCCAGATACATAGATACATAAATGTCAGAACACATGAATAACCTAAACCCAACAATAAACCAGTGTTGTGGGTAGCAGTGATTAAAAACTTGTATCCATTTTCTAATTAAACATATGGAGTGAGACAAAGAATTTGGACCTGGATCCGACCCTGAAATAAATAAATAAAATGAATTAATCCGATTTTCCACCCACTGATTCCATGAGCCAAGCAAGTTTATAATGATTTTTTGCCTTTAATAAATAAGCAAACTGTTTTCTTTTTTTAAATATCCATTGTTCTGAATGCCTGTAAGCTAGCATATACTAGCTTACAGGAATTCAGAACAATGGATATTTAAAAGCCCCCCCCCCCCAAGCATTTTACATACTGGTTCATCATTTAACCTTTTCGTTGCCATAGACAAGATAACTCACCTCAAAAAGTCATTAGTTCAGTGCCACAGCACAGATAACACATATTAGCAACCGGCAACCAAAGCTGTCTATATAGGTTTCTTCATTTTTCAAGTGAGTCTGGCTGGCTATGTGTTGCGCATACATGTCACAACAATAGAGCTAAATGGCTGAAAACTTAAACATTTACTCCTTATTATGTCTAGAAAAACATTTATTTTAAAAATTCCCTCCAAAATCGGTGGGGGGGGGGGTTCAATATACAATGTATGTTTATGATAAATAGGTCCCTTAGTTTGTGTTTGCGTTCACACTTGTTTTTGGAAAACTCAAACGTTTTTAGTGATCACAGCCCGACAAAAGGCGAGAGAAGTATTTTACGCATTGATCATCCCCATTTCAAATTTTTTAATTGACCACCCCCAACACGGCATGCTGCCAAAAGACATTGATGACATGACGGTTTCTATTGAGTGAGTAACCAGGCCTGTTTTATTAACAGTTTTCCACATCTTAGATACGGCTCTGTACAACACTTCTGTTGTGTATAAAAAAACTTGACTCGATGGACATGGTTATCTTCAAAATTCTATCTTCCGAATTACATCGATTCGGAAGATAGAATTTTGAAGATAACCATGTCCATCGAGCTCATCCCAGAGGAGGTCAACCATCTGAGTAACACTCCCTGTTCTTAACAGAGGGGCAATTCCATGGAAAATAGTACCTGAAAGGCCAATTTCTTTTTCCCACATAAACTGCAATACTTTTTTTTACATATAATTGGCCAATCATATTCCAGCATTAGTTTGCTCCTGGTAGCCATTTTGAATTAGTAACTTGGGCTTGTAAAAAGTGGTGCAAAATATCAGCTCTGAAGAAAGGTATCTTTTTGCTGCACGACAAGGAATATCAGAAAAGTAAGCATCGTATTTTATTCATGAGTTATCAGGGATATCTTGCAAACAAAAATGTCCAGTAACATTCCATTAGATGTAACTGACGCAACAGTGTTTCAACTAGGTGATGCAAATAACTTAAGCCTATTTAGGCTAGTGCTACTTCTATGCCAGGATTCAAAAGTTTGCACAAAATTATCATGTATCAGGGCTAGGGAAATCCACTGGTCCAAGGCCTCAAAAGTTTGCACAAAATTATCATGTATCAGTGCTAGTTTTTAAAAAAAATATCCATTGTTCTGAATGTCTGTAAGCTAGCATGTGCTACACCTTATTCAAGAGTGACCCAGATAGTGCCCCACCCCTCACAAAGCATTTTACATACTGGTTCATCATTTAACCTTTTCGTTGCCATGGACAACATAATGCATACTCGTTTACAAGGTGAAGTGAGTGTCACCACTTCTAAGTCTAATTCACATATCGCAAACAGTTCGAGGAAGTAGTAAAGTGATATATGGAGCCCAGGCAGGGATAGCTGAAGCCATATCCAGCACTACTTACATTTTATATGCGTTTAAATTATTAAAATATTTTATTATAAACACATTTATGTATGTATTTCTTTTATTACATATTATGTTGTACATAGTTGATTTGTATGAAAATAAAACTGTTTTAAACATGCAATGAAGACTTTGAACCATTTTTTACGAGAAAAAGCCAGCATGTAAGTTACGTTAAAAAATATACTTAGCAACGAACAGGTTAAAAGTCCCTTAAAAATCTAGGGACCAGAGAGGAACAGATTCTGACCCATATCCCTACACAGGTGTACTAACTTATCACTCATGGTCTCTTAAGTACTTAAGTAATATTTGTCAAAGACTACAATTTTATTAAATATACTTACAAAGAGTTCTGTGAATCTGAAAGCAAAAAAGGGATTTTCTTTTGGTCCAGCCAAAAACTAAAGAACAGAAGCCCAAACAGGAATCATATCTGCTTTTTTCATTGGCTCAGCTGTAAACTATATACAAAGACCTACTTCTGGCTGTGTTTATATTTTTAAAAATATGGAATCCTTAAAATAGAAAGATTAAGTTGTATTTTCTTTTTCTCACAGACTAGAAATTCAATTTGGGATTTTGTTTTAGCAATAAATACATTTATACTAATAGATATAAATGTAACAGTTTAAGTAAATAATCTTTCTCATTTCTAAATGGAATATCAGTAGGCCCCAAAGGCCTTCTGCAGGAACTAGCCAAAAACCCACCCAATTATCAATAACAAAAGAGAGGCACCAATCATCTGCTGACAGCAAAGGTGATTCTAGACAACCGTCTTGATGAACATGCAGCCCACGGTTGATACAAGCTTTTCCCAAGGTCGAAGGCCTCACTAGAAACACTAGATTGACATGAACAAAGCAAAGGAAAAACAGTCCGCTTATCCTAATATTGACGCAGCAAACATCCGCATTTCTCAAAAAGGATTTCAGTTTTGTTATTTCTGTCACATCAATTTGACTGACACTGTTTGCAATTATTTTCAAATGCAAGAAACTAAATCACTTTAAGATGAAAAGGAATCCGAGGTGAGGGATGTTGACATTATCAGGTTTCAATCTCCTCACAGGACCTGGCCCAGTTGATAGAAGTGCTAGTAAAGCTCATCTGCTTCTTTGGCAGTTATTAGTTCAATATCTGGGTCAGGTTGTGCAGACATATGTGTGACCCTGCACGTCGAATCAGTCTCACGGGTCGGTTTTTGTTATGTAATGGTCAGTGAAGTAATTAAGACAAAAACTAGAAGTCAAAAGCTTTGGAGATCTTCTCACGGTCAGAAGTAGAAGGAATTCTTTCCCAGACAGCTGGAGGTCGTATGTGAAGGTATGGGCACCGATATTGGCCACAACAGAATTTTAAAGTACACAAAAATACATTAACAATTTTTGGAGTTGACCACTTCAAGTTAGAAATTAGCTAGATTGGAGCCAGACTGCCACACGAGACAAAGGAACTACTAAAATGCACGGTAGGGATGTGGGATAAGCCAGGATGGTGACATGATAGTTAGAAATGAGTAATCAGATATGGACATTTAACGGTTGTTGATTAAAAACAGATGTTTGAAGGCATAGTCCCCAAATGGGCACGGCCCAGGCGTGGCTAAAAAGTCACTCGAAGATTGTAAAAAAGGGGAACTTGTTTTGTCAGGGACGAGCGAAGTAGCAGGAGCAGAAGACAGAATCAGTTAAACGCAAAACAAGTCAAACTACTGTGTCGCTAATATGTTTTGTGGGAGTAAAAGATTTCTTCTCGTTTCAATCGGCATTTGACTCTTTTCTTCTTCGGTGCAAGACTGCACCCCAACAACAATGCATGTCATTTGTTCTCCCCCAATGAATAGCACCTGTTACGCAACAGGCGTTATGGATTTGGTCACCAATTCCAATGTGTCTCTGGCAAAAAACAGAGGCAGCGGAGATGGCAACGGAGGGCACTGAGTGCACCACATGTACAGCAGAATGCAGATGCTATGGTACATTTATTGAGCTAGAGCTGAAATTAGCAAATGCACATCATTTTTGGCGATTTTCGGATTTTATGAAGAATGGCTTCATAAATACCTTTAATACTGCATCACTAGAAATTGTCATGGTTCATATATTTTCAACATCAAAACTTTGGTTAGAAGATTCCCCCATGTACCTGAAACTAAATGTTCCATATCTTTGCAACCACATAAGCTATCAAGATGGGATAACTACCAAAATGAAGCTTGTGATGTGCAGAATATCATCTAAAATCACCCTAAAATGGTACTTAATACCGGATTCGATGTGCAGAGTCACATATGATGACTCAGTCGAGAGGCAAATGAAGGAATAATTAATGGCTATGAGTTTTGTAAGTCCTAGAAAGGACATTGGATGTGACAGGTAGAGGAAAGAATACTAAGTCGGTCTGGAAAGTATGCAGCCATTTAATATTGAAGAAAAAAATAGCCTACCCAGGGCAATGGTGCCCTAGTCCACTTCAAAGTATTCCCCTTGGGACCTCAAACACTTATCCCAGTGTTGCTTCCACTTTTAGAAAGTCTACAAAGTCTTCTTTCAGGATCGCCACCAGCTGCCTCATTGTATTCTCCTTAATCTCGTCTACGGTCTGAAATCTCTTTGGTAAAAGTCATAAATCGCTGGACTGAAGCAGGGGCTGACAGACCTGGCTGATGCAATGTTTTGCCCAAAAACCCAGCACAAGACGTGAATGATGACTCGCTCTGTCTGTGTGAAGGCCTTGGTCACATATTACACAATTTCACTCAATGCTGACTGAGTAACCCCATGGGAGAGTGTTCATACATGCAAATTAATTTCCACACTGATAGGTTGCCAAGTTACATCGAGCCCACACAGCCATTTCTTGAGATATTAAAAACAGCTGGATAGTTTTTCAGACTGACCTCCATTTCAAAAATTCAGAAAAAGAAAAAAGAAAACATTGATCTTGGTGAATGAAACTATGTAAAATTTAAAAGACAACGAGTCGCCACTATTATGGGATTGTACAGGCAGTACTTTTTATCCCAGCCACTTCGTAATACTTCTAGTTCTCAAAGATAAACAAACTCTCTAACATTCCCTGCCACACGTTTCATTACTATTTGAGAACTAGTAGTATTAAAAAGTGGCAGGGATAGATTTTGCATCAACATATTTCATTAATATATGGCAGAGATAGATTTTGCATTAGAATATTTCATTACCGTGTGACAGGGATAAGAAAGTACTGCCAGGAGCATACAGATATCTGAAGATAGTGATCATCTCTTAAAGGTCTGAATGAATCAAAATACAATTTCTTAAAAGGTTGTAATTTGGACAAAGAACATGAATGGGTAGCAAACAAGTTGGTTATCAGAAATTTTGAATGAATACACATAAACTGACTGCAAAAGGTATTGGTCATGAAAGGCGTTCCCTTATATTCTGGTATATAAGATGGATATTTAATTCTTTTTAGAAACTATGCAAATATTACAATGCACCCAATTTGATGGGGACAATGGGACCATCTACTGAAGATCAATATTGACAGTTATGGGGCTTAGATGAGTTACAGTGTGTGTCAGTCTCTAAATACCATTGTAAACTATTCGTCTTATAGTCCAGCATATGGTACTCTGAGTCATGATGACTGTGCATGGGCTCAAACATTAGCCAGTCTTGTTAATATTTACATACATAGTTTGTAAATACACACATCCTCAGGGCAATAGGTGTAGAATAAACAGATGTGTAACGGTTATACACACCTATTTATAGGTCTGAACTAAAACCAAACATATTTAAACCAACTAAAAGGGATGTTCTCTTTGTTTGAGAAACTTGAATAACTAAAAGGAGCCACCAATACTAAACTCAGCAAACAGAAAGAGAAAAGGCGACAAAAAAAATGTCTAAAGTTGGATCGGAACAGTGAAGGATTTTAGATATTATAACTAGAATAATTAATCACTGCTACCAAAGGTTTAGGTTGTTGATGACTGCTACCAAAGGTGTAGGTTGTTGATGACTGGTACCAAAGTTTTAGGTTATTGATCACTGCTACCAAAAGTTTAGTTTATTGATCAGTGCTACCATTTATATGTATCTATGTATGTATCGTTTTATAGTAGAAACGTGAAATTTTGCTCACGCACTCCTCTCAATGAGTAGGGAAAATGTTTTTTTTGTTTCTTGAAAATTCCCACGCCAAATAGGTTTTTAGAGGCGGGTTCAATTTTATCTATATATATATATATCTGGACTTTGCCCAGCCCTAATTGTTCATAGTAGAAACTTGAAATTTTCTACACACACTCCCCTCAATGAGTAGGGAAAATCCTTTATTTTAGATATTATAACTAGAATAAAATTCCCCTCCAAAATAGGGTTTTAGTCGGGTGTCAATTTTCAATGAAAGTTTATGCTAAATTGGTCACTAGATTGTGCCTGCTTGTTCTTTGAAAATTCAGAGATTTTTTAATAATCACAGCCCAACCTTTTAATTAATCACAGCCCAACACAGCATATATGGGTTGCGGTGATTCATAATTTCCCTTGGAATGCTAGTTTTTGTGATAAGCTTAACTGAGGCAGTACAATAAGAGTAATCCTGCAATAAAAAAAAATCCGTGGCTCTATTTACATAAACCGTGGCGTCGTTTAACCAGCATACAAAGCCTCCAAAAAGTTTTATTTTTTTATTAAAAAAGTATAATTAAACTAGATATTCATCAGAAAGAAATGCAATAATGAAATTAAATGCCTGTCTTTTGTTCTTTGTCAGATTGCACACCATGAATTCATCAAGGGACGATGGAAATAGTGAATCCCACGTGATAAACTGACAAATTCATTGTGCGCAATCTGATAAAGGACAAAAGACAGGCTTTTAATTAATCACTGCCACCCACAACACTGGTTTATTGCTGGATTTAGGTTATTCATATGTTTGTTTGTTTTGTGTAACAGCACATCGACCCTTGATTCAGAATTTGGAAAGTGGACTTGAAGTTTTTTCGTAAAATGCTGAATACTTAGCTTAGCGGCTTGGGCTTGAACTTTCTAAGCCAAACAGATACAAATTGGGAACATGCACCGTTTGGAAGCTGATGAAATCTTCTTTCTAACGATATATATATATCTATACTTTAATCAAAAATTAATTCTAGGATCCATAGACTTTGGACTGTGTACTTGAAGTTTTCTTTGTAAGATGCTGAATACTTAGCTTCCCATTTTAAGCTGTAACTTTTTAAGCCCAATAGCTACAAATTGACAACATACACCGTTGGAAAGCTGATGAGATTCTCTTTCCAACGATATATATGTATATATCTCCTTCATTAACTATATCCACAATTTTGTCTATAAAGTATACAGACACTTCCTTGTAAAATCCTGAAATACCTATAAATTATTTTAGGGTAAAATAAAGTGGATTTTTGAATTCCTCATGTCTTAAACCCATGATATATCCTTTTAAAGTACTCAGATATGTCAAGTGGGAGACGAGATATGAAATTCTGTTTTGTTGGTGTATGCTGGGGACCATTTTGTTTTATGCAAATGAGGTAGTTCTTCCCAACTTTTTTCTTTTTTCATCCTAAGGAACATTTTGGTACCCGAAAAGTAGAATCAGGCCGGGGGGGTGCACGGTAGCCCCTGCTGGCCCCGGACTAATACATACATACATACATACATACACAAACACACATTTCACTCAATTAGTAGGGAAAATGTTTTTGTTTTTTGAAAATTCCCACACTAAATAGGTTTTTAGTGGGGTGATTCAATATGCAATGTAAGTTTATGCAAGTTTGTGCCCACTTGTTCTTTGAAAATTCAGACCTTTTTTTAGTGATCACAGTCCAACAAGAGGTGAGAGAAGTAGCTTATTCAATGATAACCCCCTTTTCCAACCTTTTAATTGATCACCCTCAACACAGCTTATATGGGTGGCAAGTGATTCATAATTTCCCTTGGAATGCTAGTTTCATTTTGTGTTTATTTCTGATGAAAATATTTAATTTAATTAATAATTTAATTAATTATTTAATCAGTAGTGGGATTGGTGAGGGGGGACAGCGTATACCTAGTTCTCAATTTCCAGGTTTTTGTATGGTCAATGTCTACTAATAGAGACTTTACCGTATACCTAATCCCCAAAACCCAGCCTTACTGTATACCTAGTACCCAAAACCAATTTCCATCATTGGTTCTAATAATAGTGCATTGGAATTTTGTTTAATGACATTGCGAATTTGGAATTTTATTTGCAATCCTCCCTGGTATGTGCCAATTTCTTTTATTCATAACTGTTAAAGATGATATTTATAACAGAAATGCATATTTAGTTTTGCTTGCACAGAGATTGGCGTCATGCCCATCTAAGGGCCACGCCTGTTGGCTGTGCAGCAACAGATTTGTGTAGATGGCCAGTAAAACTGTCTTCGACCAAAGTTTGAGCGTTAAAAAACAAAAAAGGTTTTTTTTTGTTTTTTTTTTTCAATTAAAAAATAAAAATATTTAGAATGAAATAAAAGCTTCAAGGAGTGACATCTGACACAGATATATATGCGGTACGTTGCCTTGGACTAATAGTTAATAAACTAGTCTAGCAGATCATTACTACTGTGTAATGAGTTTGATCCTCACTGGGTGCCCCGACACATGTGGTCTTGTGTGCCAGACTAACCTAAGCTAAATAAATTCCTACACACAACATATATATAAATGCATGCACACACACACAACACATATATAAATGTACACATACACCCACAACACAAATGTACACATACACAAATGTACATACACACACACACACAGTAAGTCTGTAACCTAATGATGGAAAAAAGCATTCACATATACACAGCAAATACTCATTTTACAACATAATCTCCACCCTTGTTAATTCAGTGGTGAACATTAATCACATAGATTAAAAACTATACAGTGAAAATTTCAGATCAAAATTCAGCTAATAACTATGTGTTAGGCTGCAGACTACGTAATCTTAGTTGTCAACACTAAGATATATGGCGGACTATAAGACGAATGGTTAACAAGCATATTTGGAGGACTAACACTCACTGCAATTCATCCAAGTCCCATAACTGTCCATATTGAGCTTCGGTAGACGGCCTCCAAGTCATAATACCAGTGCATTGGTTGCAGCATAATATTTGCATCATTTTTTTTAACTAAACGTCCAGCTTATATACCGGCATATACAGTACTGATCCACTTTTGTACACACAATACACAAACACATATGCAAACACACATGCCAGTATATAAAAATATACAGTATATTTTGGTAGATACGACGACCTTCAGATAAGAAGAGACCCCAATTTCAGTCTAAATGTCATGGTTTTATCAGTGGTATAAGCCAATCTACAAACTACCAAACCATCTGTGGTGAAGTTTAGGTCAGTGAGCACCAAACAACTGATACAGTGATATACAAATATAATGAATTAAATACCATGAATGTATTACCAGTAATAGGGTAATACCTTAACGCAGAACTTTCCAAACTGCGTGTCGCCGATAATCTCTAGGTGTGCCGCAAAATTAAGTATAATTTTGTATATCTTTCAGAGGATCCTTTTCCGGAGCCAGTTGAACTACTGGGATGACATTATATATTAAATAAAGTGTGTGGCTAATGCAAAAAGTTTGGAAAGTTCTGCTCCAAACAATAACTAACCACCTGATCATACCTTTAAAATGTCATTTAAATCAGTACACGTTAGATAATAAAGGAGTAGAAACATTAAATAAGAAAGTGAAATTACGAAACAGACAACACTGATTCCAAACAAGGAGTGAGGCCCCTTCATCAGACCGGTTCCACTTCTTCCAATAAGGTCAGAGATTATGCTGCTGGTACCATGTAATCTAAAACAAGCTGGCGCATGTTACTTGAAGGAGAGATGGGTACCACAAAGTAACTCCCATTGCCTTGGCAAATGTCATGAAGGGAAGTTCTCGCTGATGATCTCTTGGTGTGTCGCGAATTAAGAATAATTTTGTATATCTTTCGAAAGATGCTTTTTCTAGGTCAGTTGAACTGCTGTGATGACATTATATATTTGGCTTGGCTAACAAAACTTAAGTAATGTGTCGCAAAGAAATCTTTTAAAAGTGTGCCACCAACGCAAAAAGTTTGGGACGCTCTGCCTAAACGTGTATTACCTGTAAATTGTCGGTATGTTATCAGTGAGGCATATCATAAAGGTAAATAATGTAGATTATCAGTTATAGAGTACTTTAACAAAGGCTGTTGACCAGTTTGTTTACATGTGTCGTTCCGACTTCTGACACCAAAGCAACACGTGTTAATAAAAACTACAGAAACATGTAACATGTCACTTTTATCTATAAAACTAGGTACTCCAATGAGTTTTTACAGGAAGATATTATACATCTGGTGCCTGAAACAGGTCTTGTTATTCTGAATATTTTGATACCTCATTTGTCTCTCTACTCCTATTAGTTCACTAATTATGATTATTTATTCATTTGTGGACTCGTTGCAAATTGAACACTTACAAAAAAAAAAAAAAAAAAAAAAAAAAAAAAAAAAAAAAAAAAATGGCCTTTTCAACACCCTATAAAACTGAAAAGCCATCATTTTTTTTAATATGTAGACATTGTATATTTGCTTAAATTTTATATGAAACTGAAGAACATTTATTTTTCTACTAGGTGATATTGGTTCCAAAGACATACATCAAAAGAGACCACAGTAAAAAAACCGTCACAGCGTAGTTTGGGCACTGTAAACACATTGAACACATTAAATTGAAAATTCATTGTAAAATTCCCTTTAAGTCAAACGATTACAAATTATGGCATGCATAACAGTTTTGTATTAGTCAACATTATAGAGAATGAACACTTGAGAAACAGGGAAAAATTAGCGTTACTGTGACATTTTCGCCCAAAAAACTGACTGTTTGGACTACCTAATAAAACTGAAAATTAAAATTCTATTTCTATAAATTCGAATAGGGGCAAGTGACTATATATGATCACCTGAGGATCCGTTAGCCAAATGCAAATATTGTAGCCACAAAGACAACATAATCTGCACCAATGTGGTCTGCAAGCTTTGCAAAGTACACTTGTGCTTGAACAAAGATAGAAACTGTTTTGAGGCATACCACACCCCATTAAATTAGCCTGTTTTTGGCCAGCACAATAAAATTTTAAAATCAACCCGGAGGCGTTATTTTTTTTGTCAGTATCAATTGTTTGTATCTATTCATTACATTGAATGTTATTGTTTAATTCTATGTTTTATTCAACTTTAATTTTTAATTTTTTTAATATCTTCCATTTTTGGATGAGATACCATATATGATCACTTCGTCAAAGGGGGTTTTGCCCCCATAGACAAAAAAAATTTCAGAAAACCTACAACTGAAAATATCTTTTAATTAGGTCTAATTTAACATACAAAAAGGTTGTTTTGATATCTAAAATATTTTTAGGGGTGCTCTATAAAGGTTTAAAAGCCATCATACTGAGTGCCTCTGATTTTATTAATTAATAAAAAAAAGTTTTAATGAAGTTTTTCACTGATTGTTTGTTTAACTGTGTTAACTCTTAAATGATTTTATGGAAGGGGTAAATCTGG
>VCCN01001245.1:812995-829109 GCA_006491835.1 Architeuthis dux
AAAAATATCCCATTAGTTAAAATAATTGCATTTAATTTGTTTAAGGTAAGTTTCACGAAGCCGGGATGCTCAGCTATTAAACAAATTCTTTCGTGTCATATTTTGATTTGTTTATTTGCTGCAAAGTAAATAAAAGTGTGGTGGTTCCATAATTTTTGTCATGGATTGTATCTTAAAAAAATAAATCCATAAAAAACGAGAAACGTGTGGTAAAGACAGAATTCTTCAATTGGTTTACAAGATTTCGATCACAGTAGATGAAGAAAGGAGATTTTAATTCAGAACTTTCCAAACAGTGTGTCGCTACAATTTTAGTGTGTCGCACGATATGTGACATTCATCTTACCGAAAATCATCTTGCCGAAGTCGATTTTACCGAACGTTGATTGGTCACTTTTTCTGTAGTTTATTATTTTCCAAAAACACCGGTTAACTTTTTTTTCTAAAATTACTGCGATGGGGGTATGTTAATGTTTACAATTGATGAAAACAAAAGCATCTATTGTAAATATGGTATTTATTTACGATAAGACTTATAACATATATCGTGTATAAGATTCATGAAGAAAGAAAAAGGATGTTTTTGGAAAATAATAAACTCTGAAAACAAGTGACCAATCAAGGTTCGGTAAAACGGACTTCAGGAAGCTGATTTTCGGTAAGGTGAACCAGAACCATCGCTGATAATCTCTAGGTGAGTCGCAAAATTAAGTATAATTCTGCATATCTTTTAGTCCGTGCACCCCCTCCCCCCATGATTCTACTTTTAGGGTACCAAAATGTTCCTTAGGATGTTCTCTTTCAGAAAAAAGATGAAAGAACTACCTCATTTGCATAAAACGGTAGCCCCTGCTGGCCCCCGGACTATTTCAAAAGATACTTTTCCCGAGTCAGTTTAACTGCTGGGATGACATTATATATTTGGCTTGGCTGACAACATTTAAGTAATGTGTGGCAATTCTTTTAAAAGTGTGTCGCCAATGCAAAAGGTTCGGAAATCTTTGTCTTAATTGCTCAGTGCAAACTTAATGGCGATCCGCTAAATAGGTTAACACGTTAAAGTTGGCGTATGGCTTCTTTGGTTGGATTGTAGCTGAGTACTTGGCCAGCCAGATGAGACAATAAACCAGGCTGATATCTATATGTGTGGGGGTTTTATGCCGCTATGAAGCGATACTGAATTATCCATTGTATTCTGAGCCTACATTAGACGTTATAGTGGTTTAGGTGTAATCTCTCTCTCTCTCTCTCTCTCTCTCTCTCTCTCTCTCTCTCTCTCTCTCTCTCTCTCTCTGCTTACCAATCATTGCTTTATAGGAGGCATAGTAAAATATACTCGCTCACGTGCGTGGTTTCACACACACACTTTCCTGCTACCTTTTGTGGGCAGTTCTCTGAGATCACTGTGTATAGATGCCAAAGGAGATTGCTTCGAGATAGACAATGGAAACTAAGTGTTAGAATAAGTAATCTTTTATAGTCAGTTTTCCCAAATACCTTTTGGTAACATCTCGTGTATTCATCTGTTTATCTCATGCAGGATCTCTCATTTTCTGACGTCTTCATCATCATCATCATAAGCCGTCATATGCTGGACAGCGGCCTTTCCCATCTTGTGTCTGGTCTTTTCCTACTGCGTTTACTGTCCCACGAGTACCAATCGGTTATTTGCCTCATCTATTGTCATCTCTTCTTGCTAGGTGACCAGTCCATCTCCATTTTTGCTGCTTAATTATTTGTATACTATCCTTCATTCTAGTCCTCCCTCTCATCCATGTTGATCTTTTTCTATCTCTTAGAGTTATCCCTAGCATTGCTCTTTCCATGGCTCTCTGTGCGATTCTAAGTTGGTTTTCAGCTCGTTTTGTTAATTTCTATGTTTCGCATCTGAAACCATTGTATACTTTACGCTTTAAGCACATCCTCAATGTGCTCTTCTAAATGTCTCTATTCATACCGAATGCTTTCCAACCTATCGTTATGCGTCGTTTTATTTCGCTTTCATGGTCTTTCTCTAACTTTATTACCTGTTCTAGGTAGGTGTATTCATCATCCTCTTTTAGAGCCTCTCTCTCTATCTTTATGATCTTTTTGCGGACTTTATCGTTGAATATTACTTTTGTCTTTGTTCTGTTCATCTTTAAGCCTACTTTTTTTACTTCGGTTGTTTAATATAGATGCTTACCCCCACAAGTTGCGTTAAAGAGTAATACCTACAGGGGGTCCAGCCGGTTGAGCTGTCTTCCAAAATTTGGGGATGGGAGATGGGGGCTTTTAGTGGGGTCTGCTCCCTCAACAGATTTTGAACATTATGTATCCAAGATTGGCTAAAATTGCATTTCAGGGCATATAAGCTACTAAAATTAAGATAAATAAAGATTTTCGAAAAAATTCTGAGGGTCTTCCAGAAGACCCTGGAAACTCCCCTGGATCCGCCCTTGATCTATAGCACTCAATCTTTCTCAGTATCAAGTAGTAGTCAACCAAGTCAATTGATGGAAATATATTTTTGTAGATCTGTACAAGTCTCTGGTAGGTCCCCATCTGGAATTTGCTTCCTGCATATGGTCTCTTAACCTGAAGTACAACTTGGATGTCATACAGAGAGTACAACGGAGAGCCACCAAGACCATTCCGAGGCTGGGCGAGATATCCTACACTGGAAGATTAAAACAACTTAATCTAGAGACCTTTAAATACAGTAGAAAACGCGCTGACCTACCAGAAATCTATAGAATCCGGAACAACATACATAGAGTGGATACTGACGTTCATTCCTCAAAATGCCCTGATAAGAAAATGCTGACTTCATCTATCTGCAGTAAAGCCAAAGGACAAAGCCATAAATTATAAATTCAGACCTCCACTGGTGTTAGAAAAGATTTCCTCTTAGCAAGCGCATAGAACAGCCTAAGTGAAAAGACGGTCACATCCGAGAATATCAATATGTTTTTTAATAATCTTGATTGTGATATCGGACATACCAAATTTAACTACCATTTTTCTTGATGAAGGTCTTGAAGGTTGTCATGTGTTGAGACGAAAACTCGGAAGGCGCTCAGAAAACAGTATAAATAAATATTTTCGGAAAGATTCTGAGGGTCTTCCAGAAGACCCTGGAAGATCCCCTGAATCCGCCCTTGATCTATAGCGCTCAATCTTTCTCAGTAGAAAAGTAGTAGTCAACCAAGTCAATTGATGGAAATATATTTTTGTAGTTCTGTACAAGACATTTTTTTCTTTTGATTTGACAAGCTGCTAAAGTCCATGTGATCAACCATTTCGCTGTCACCCTTTTATCAAGTAGTCACTCTGATGCTATTGCCAATTCTCATCGATATTCATCCAATGAACGGATCTATTATTCTGTAGACAGTACAAGGCGCACGAACGAAGAATGAAAGTCGACTTGTTACATAACGGGCGGTTGGGAGATTGCCCCATATACGCAAACGACTTGTGTGTTGAACTGGTGAATATAGTTGGAACTGGTGGGATATAGTTTGGAGTTCATTCCCCGTTCGTGTGCCGTGGCTTTGCTGAAAGGAACTGATATGAAAGTCAACTGGTTCGTTGAGAAAAACGAAGTCCGATTTTAAATATTATGTTCATTTTCTATTCAATTTTACTCGTAGCGACGCTCTGAGAATCTGCACTTTAAAAAGACGTATGGGATTTGTTTCATAACATTGTCACTCAAAGATATAAACTGTCAAACAATATACAAAAGCTATGATCCGCTACCGTTGGTTACATTTCGTTATTCTTTCTTCTTTCCTATTATCTTTATTCTTTCTTTCTTTCTTTCTTTCTTTCTTTCTTCCCTCTTGTTTCTACACCTCATGTCAAAAAGTTGTGTAGCTCTAGAAATCGACTAGAGTTCGACTGACCGTTCCCCCTGTAGAGGGGGGTGGCGGTGCCGCGGACACAAGTCCTAGCTACCTCTTGGACAGTTGGCCCTGGTCTCGCCCCCTCTCCTCTCTGGGTTTTCTCCTCTATTTATCGGTATACCCATTTTTAACACGAGATCTTTTCTTGGCGTTAAAACATTACATCAGTTTTGCTTGCGTCTTCAAATTCTTTAGCCGGATCAGCCGACATTATTTTGTTATTGTTAATTCTTGTACATAATCGGGATTCAATCTGGAATCTTTTTGTTTGTTATTTTAACAAAACAAAACCTTCATTTTAATAACATTCCTTACTTTTTAATTTCAGCCAAATAAAACAATTCATTTTGTTTACTATTTGTCAATATAGCCCTTATCCTAATTCCTGACCTAACAATCGCATTTTATATACACTGCACAATTTTGTATATACGTATTTAAACTTATTCTATCTATCTATCTATAGGGCTCATATTGCTACAATACGAGGTTTGCCTGGAAAGTACTCAGCCATTTGATAATAACGAAATAGCCCACCTAGGAGAATGGCACCTTAGTCCTCTTCAAATTACTCCCCTTGGGACCTCACACACTTATCCTAGCGTCCCTTTTTTTCTATTTTTCAAAACAATTTGCAAAGTCCTCTTTCGGGATCACCATCAGCTGTCTGGTCGCGTTCTCCTTAATTTCGTCCACTGCCTTTCAGTATTCTCCTCTAAGAATGATATCTGGCGAGGTTACAGAGTACAGTCTCAGCCAACATTCGATCTCCGTTCGCCGATTCTGTTTTCTGTGCTGATGACCACGTTAGACCACCCTGCACCTTCATTTTCGCACTTATTATACACCTACAAAAGATACAAACGCAACACTGAGTCACCCGTGCAGATTCGTCACTGTGTACTGTATGTATTTTACATTAAGATTGCGATCACAATCAGTGTAGTAAGGGTTAACAATTGTGTGATGCTGACCATTACCCCTATAATGAGTTCAATCCTCACTGGGTGCCCCACTACTGTTGCCTTGCAAGGGCGGATCCAGCCTGTTGAGCTGGCCGTCTTCCAAAATTGGGGGCTGAAATGAAAGAAATTATGTATCCAAGATTGGTTAAAATTGCGTTTCAGGGCATATCATCTACTGAAATTAAGTGTTGTCTAGAAGTCTATTTAAAACATGTTTCAAAGTTTTTGTATGTGATCCAAGATTGGGGGGAAGGACTTTTAAGGTGTCTGGGGGAATGCTTTTGAAAGATTTTGAAAATTATGTATCCAAGATTGACTTGCGTTTCAGGGCTTATCAGCTACTGAAATTAAGATAAATAAAAGTTTTCGGAATAATTCTGAGGGTCTTCAAGGTTGTCATGTGTTGAGACGAAAAGATTTAAAACTCGGAAGACGCTCAGAAAACTGTATAAATACAAATGTTCGGAATAATACTAAGGGTCTTCTAGAAGACCCTGGATAACCCCCTGGACCCTCTCTTGCCTTGTGTCAAACTAAGCTATCAAGTATATTCCACTTCAGTATTTACAATGTAAATAAAGCGGTTTCAGTAGCAAATAGGTTTTACGGGGTGGAGTTGCTATCCCGATGCCCAACCCTCCTCCTTCACTCGCACTAAGAATACCGAGGAGAGTGCTATCATATCGAGGAGACTTGCTGTCACTTGATCTCCATTGAAAGCCACCAGATACCAGTAGTGTGAAAACTCAGCGGGTACAAACTATAATAAAGAAAAACATAGCAATGTGATGGCTTCATTATTTGAGAAAGAAAAGTGTGAGACGTATCTTTGCCAAACCTATAATCCCGAATGCCTGCAAGCTCTGAGAGCTTCAGAAAACGTAGTACAATTCATATGCAACAATATGAAAAATTGGAAAGTAAAAATGACTGCAGCAGAAAAATCTCTGACTGAGATCAATATAAAAAGAGAATTTCTTTTCAGAGGGACTCGTGATTGCCACTGCTCTCCGTCATGACTGCTCAACATAATTTTACAGAATTGTAGGCTGTTCGGAAAATAATGTCTTATTTTTTTAAACGGAATAAAAACCTGTTCAAATGTAATAAATATTAAATTTATTTGGTCATTATTAGCAATGACAAAAGCCCAATGTGAAATTAATACATTTTTGGCTGCCAGGATGTTGAAAATGGCCTAAACAGCCGTAACATGTACATCAGAAGACATACACCAATACACAAGGCGGGACTATGTTCATAAAAATGTTAATTTTAAAATGTTAAGGGTTTTTTTTAAGTTTTAGAATTTTAATGTTTTATAACGTCTAGAACACTGAAATTGAAAATATTTTTCATTTTCATAGTTTATTGCATTTTATTCTTTTTAGAAAGAATCTGGGTTTCTCGACGAAAAAATCTGCTATTGCTAAATTGATCTCTTCTCTATTAGAAGCTGTCAACCAAAACTGTTAACATAGGTTTCTTCAGTTTTCAAGTTGGTCTGGCTGGCTATGTATCTATCACGCGTACGGGCCGCACTACTGGAGCTAGAGGGCTGAAACCGAACTCGGCTCATCTTTCTTATCGCTACTATCCTTTCGGATAGGGGTGGGCGCGACTCCTATCTCTGGTTTGACTTACGGCACCGGTATTCCATGACGGTCACCCATCTAGGTAATGACCAGGCGCGACGTTGCTTAACTTCGGTGATCTTACGAGAACCGGTGTGTCCAACGCAATTTGAAATTTCAACATTTACTCATTATGTCTTTGTTTTTTCACCCCCACCCCAAATACCTTTTTAGAGGGGGGGGGTTCAGTTTGCAATGTACATTTATACTAAATTGATCCTTTAGTTTGTGTCAGCTTCTTTATGGAAATTCAGACTTTATTAGGCGAGAGAAGTAACTTATTCATTGATCATCCATTTTTCCATTTTTTTCTAATTGATTACCCCAAACAGGGCATGTTGCCAAAAGACGTTGGTCACTTAATGGTTTCTATTGAAAGACTAACCAGACCTGTTTTTATTTATTTATTTTATATACAGTGGCCACAAACGAAATCTTTACATAAAAAACGCAAACTTAAAATAAACAAGTAAACGTGTGTTTGTGTTGAAGGCAGAAGGGAGTCGTCGTATATCTGGCAGACACCCACACCTCTAGACTTTGTGCCAAGGCATGGTTGGTGTCAGTGCACCAAGACCTGTCCATCTGAGAACACATACTGTTGACCACGCGGTCAGCAAGCTTTTAGCCCATGTTTAGCTGCTTTTGGAGCGCTATAACCCTGCTTCTGAGTGCCGCCAAGGGGTGGCGTAAGCTTATAACTGAAGAGAAATCCCATTCCTTGGCACAGCTAGAGGAAAGAGTTTCTGTGATTCTCGTGGCGTAAGATATTGGAGTGCAAGTAAGGCAGTTTACAACCTGGTGAAAATGTCTGTAAACGATGCTATAGTATATTGTCACCACTGCAGGAGATCAGATCAATATATTCTATCATGGGCGTCGCGAAGCCAATACTTTCTGATCTTATTTTTTGCAGGGGGGTCCAGGTTGTGAGTTGTGATGTCCAGCGGTTATCTGACATTCATGCAACATGACCAGCCCATTGCCATTTGAGCTTTCTAATGGATTCTATATCTGACTCCTGTTTTTCTCTAATATACTGTGCTGTCTTGTGATCTCTCATGTGCACGTTGCATGGTTCTCAGTTTTGAGGGTCAATATTTTGATTAGGTTCCAAGTTTCAGCTCCATAGGTGACTATCGGGAGGATACATTGGTTGTAGACCCTTTTTTTAGAACTAATGGGATTTTCTTGTTCTTGAAGGTTGAGCTTGCTTTACCGAAAGCTTGCCAGCCTAGAGTGATTCTTCGCCTGATTTCCTCGTCTGTTCAGGGTTTCATGGAGATTCGCTGTCCTTGGTAGATGTAGTGGTCTACTTTCTTCAGATCTGCGTTCTCGGTGCTGATCGTTGTCTTCAAAATGTTTGTTGTACATGACATTTGTTTTACTGAAGTTCATGTGAAGACCCGCTTTCTTGCTTTCTTCATTCAGTTCGTCTAGCATTATTTGAAGATCATAAAGGTTCTCAGCAAAAAAGACGATGTCGTCAGCAAATCTGAGGTATTCGCTGTCTATTCTGATTCCTTTATTTGCCCAATCATCTCAAGGCAGACTGTGAAGATCTTGGGTGTGCTGTCTTTGTCTTACCCCTTTTCGAGCTAAAAAATACTCAGTCTTTATGTAGCCTGATTAAGGAACTGCTGTGTTGGTAGATATGTTGAAAGACACTGACATATATGGGGTCTACGCCTTGTCTGATAGCCTCAATGAGCTTGAGGATTTCCACTGAGTCGAGGGCTTTCTTGAAGTCAACAAATGCTACAGCGAGTGGCATTTTATATTCTGCTTTCTCTTTGAGTTGATTTATCGAATGGAGATGGTCAATGGTCGAGTAGCTTCTTCTAAAGCCAGCCTGTTCCCTTGGGTGGTTTTCATCCTTGGCGATTCGGTTAGTGATTACTTTGGTAAAGAGCTTGTAGATGCAGTTGGGTAGGCTTATTATTGGCCTGTAGTTGTTTAGATCTTTCGGGTTCCCCTTTTTATATAACAGCATTACGAATGCAGTGTTCCAATCTTCTGGGAGATACGCTGTTTGAGGCATAAGTTGAATAGTCGGGCTAGTTACATAGTGATGACTTTATCAGCTTTGAGTAGAGAGGTTACTCCCCTAAATTAGGTGAGGATTGTTCTTGTTCTTGTTGGTACGGTAGAAAAACAAAGTCAACTCCAGCCTCCGACTTGGGCTGGAGTTTAATCTGCTGCTTTCTCTTTTAGTTGATTTATAATACTTCATCTAATAAAAGATTGTTGTTGTTGTTAATTTCCATGTTTCGCATCCGTAAGTCATAGCTGGTATTATACATTCATTGTATACTTTACGCTTTAAGCACATTGGCAAGGGGCTCTTCAATATGTCTCTATTTATGCCGAATGCTTTCCAACAAGTTATATGGCTAACTCAATAACATTTCCGATCTCTTGTGATTGAGAACAACTCAGTTCTATCTGTTAGTCAGAGCTTTTATCCTACAGTTGGTTATCTTGCAATGGACATGGGATTTTATCTTGCAATGGATAACTTGCAATTGGTTTATTTTGCAATGGACAAGGGCTTTTATCTTGCAATGGATAACTTGCAATGGATTATCTTGCAATAGACAAGGACTTTTATCTTGCAATGGATAACTTGCAATTGGATAACTTGCAATGGATAATTTGCAATTGGTTATCTTGCAATGGACAAGGGCTTTTATCTTGCAATGGTTATCTTGCAATTGGTTATCTTGCAATGAACATGTGCTTTTATCTTGCAATAGATAACTTGCAATTGGTTATCTTGCAATGCACAGGTGCTTTTATCTTGTAATGGATAACTTGCAATAGATAACTTGCAATTGGTTATCTTGATGTATAATACTTCATCTAATAAAAAATAAAAACGGAAAAATATATGAAACATTCTTGTTGATATAATAGTCCTACAAAGAGACAACCAGGGGTTACCGTGTCTGATGTGATATACTGATTTATCATACTTATATTATCGGTCAGAGTTTGTACCATGCGATTGGTTATCTTGCAATGGACAAGGGCTTTTATCTTGCAATTGATAACTAGTACTCTTCGACAGCTGTCGCAGTTAATGGCTTAATACAGTTAATTGGACGTTTGAAATGGCAGCTGCTTCGAGGTAAATCAGTAGACCCTAAATCTTCCCGACCCAAAGTTCACTACAAGGAGGGTGAAAAGAACAAGCCTGCAAGTCAGAACATAGATGCGCTTGTTCTTTTGATTATCTGGCAATGGACAAGGGCCTTTATCTTGCAATGGATAACTATTACTCTTCGCCAGCTGCTGTAGTTAACGGGTTAATATTGAACATTTGTAATGGCAGCTGCTTCAAAATAAACCCGACCCAAAATTCAGCAAAAGGAGGGCTTCTCGTAACAACTGCACATGTCCGGTTCAGAAGTATGTAAGCGGGTAAACCGTCCTGGTGTACTTCATTTCAATGTGTCACAGCTATGGGCAAGAAGAAAGATTTGAGTGACTTTTATAAAGGCCAAATTGTTATGGCCACAAGACTAGGTCACAGCGTTTCTGAAATGGCATGACTTGGATGGGGTGTTTACGTTCAGTTGCGGTCAGTAGTTATCGGCAGTGGTTCGAGGAGGGAAAAATCACCAAAAAGCGTCTTCAAGGTTGCTTGGTCCGATTAGTCTCACTTTCTCCTGAATAGGATGGACGGCAGGGTACGTATGCATCGTTATCCTGAGGAAGTGATGCCACCAGGATGCACTGTGGTAAAACAGGCGGGTGGGAGCAGTGTGATGTTTTGGGCAATTTTCTGCTCGGAAACACTGGATCCTATCATTCATGTGGAAGGTACTTTGTTTGTGTACCAACTACTTCAACATTATTGAGGACCAGGTACACCCTTTTATGGCAACAGTCTTCTACGAGGGCAGTGGCATCTTTCAGCAGGACAATGCGCCATGCCACACTTCAGAAGTTGTATGGTAATCGTTTCGGGAGGTGCTTCACTGTGTTTCCCTGACCTCCAAACTCGCCAGATCTCAATCCCATTGAGCACTTATGGGATGTGTTGGACCAACAAGTTCGTATTGCAGAACCTTCACCACGTACTTTGCAGAAGTTAAAGGACCTGTTAACATTCTGGCACCAGATCCTAGAGAAAACCTTTATAGGTCTTGTAGAATCCATGCCTGGTCGGGTAAGCGCTGTTTTGCAGGAACATTGAGGACCAACACCTTAGTAGGCTGTTGATTATAATGTTTTGGCTCATCAGTGTATATAAGTTTTATTTAGTCAGACACCCAAAAGGAGGACGAATTAACGTCCGGATCGAGGTGGTGCCGGACGGAGGACAGATTGTTCAAAAGCCGGACTGTCCTCTCTAAAGCCGGACATCTGGTCTCTCTATTCACCATGGACCGATTTTTTAGCAAACTAATCTCCAGGCCATTACTATTGTAGTGAGTTCAGTCCTCACTGAATGCCCCACATTTGTAGGCTTGTGCCAGGCAAAGGTAATCTCAGTAAATGTCTGATCGCCTCACCGTGAAAAAATTGCAAACTAATCAAAACTGTGATGATTTCTATCCTCACTGGGTGTCCCATACTTGTAGATTTATGACAAACGAATCTAAGCTTGATAAATATCAAAATAAAACTGGTTGTCTCGCCATTGAGCAATGGTTGGCAAGTCAATCTCGCTGATCTTTACCGTTGTCGTGGGTTCGATCCTCACTGGGGGATCCTTACCTGTAGTCTTGTGATAAGATAAAGATGAGGAAATATTCCAAAATAAAGTTGTATATTGTAATAATAGAAGGACACATCAAAGTCTTTTTATAAAGAAAAATCAGATTACCTGCAGTTTCCTGAGTTAAATTATTAAAAGCTAATCCAAATGGTTGGCTGTTCTCCATTACGAACTTCATCTATTTTTTATGCAAATTGTTTATTCGTGGATCCAAAGGATCCAACCGTCCATATAGATACTATTGAACGAAATTGATCATTATTCAAGAACAAGATTCATACACGAGAGGCAACACGATGAATCGTTTTGATATCTACAGGAACAAAAGAGAAGAATGAATTTGGATTTTTTTAAATTCTGAGACATTATTGAAACATAATATTAAAAAGTATCAATTAAAATCGTGATAAAGTTGGTGTTATAAATGTATTTCTTTGTTTTTTTAACAAACATATTATTATAATAATTTAACGCGGGCAACTGCAAGAATTGAAATTTAGTCAAGTTACCTCATATGCCCAAAAGCATTGTTTTGAATATGTCGATTCAGATAGGATGCCCTTTCTCCAAGCGTAATCAGACAATCCGAAAGTCTGAAATAGGAAAAAATACAGACATAGATAAAACACATGGCCCTAACACACAAGCATTAAAAAAATAAAGATAACCTAGACCATAAACGTAGATACATACGTTTAATACCCGTACATCCACACCGTTACAGAATTGCACAGACTGTGATTTTAACGGTACATAGCTTGAAAATTACGGGTAGGTACACACACACTCACAGATAGAGAGACATACATACATACATACATACATACTCGTACTCAATCCTGAAACGCATATACAGATATACCTTTATTAGTGCGTTAATTCGTTTCAAAATGTGTCCGTACTGTTCAAAACCGCACACAACAAACATATATATTTCTACATAATCTCCTTCTTTGTCAATGCACTTAACCCAACAGTTCCTCGTTAATCACATAGATCGAACATTATACAGTAAAAAGATTTCAGATCAAAATTCAGCTAATATTTCGGTCAGGCTATGGACTTTTAAATCAACCCGTGTAGTTATTTACAGGTATACCTTGAATAGTGCAGTTAATTCGGTTCAAAATTTGTCCGTGTTGTTCAAAACTGTACTGTTCAAGTTCTCATTATAATTTAATGTGTTTTTGTTTTCAGCTTATACTTAGTTACATTAATTTGTACAGCAATACCTTAACCGTACTACATCAAAATCTGTACTGATCAAAACTGTACTGTTCAAGTTCTTATTATAATTTAATGTGTGGGTTTCTTTTCAGTTTATACTTAGTTAAATTAATGTGTACAGCAATGACTTAACCGTACTACATGGAAACCCGCACTTATCAAAACTACATTTATCCAATGTATTCCAGTACTCACGTCAGCAGATACACCTACACTTGTCTTCTACCTTTTTTTATCCGTACCTGAAGAAACAAACAAACAGACAAACACAAAAACAAAGAAAGAAAGTGCAAAAAATAACAAGAATGCGAGATTTTTTTTTTGTTGGCGTCTTTTCGTGGCAACTTTGACTAAATCCTCACTGACTAAGTCTGCTACGGCGGCAACCGGACGTCGAGGATAATCGTACGCCCCATCATCAGCTCTGATGATACCACGACTCTAAATACTGCCCCGTCTGCGAAGACTTTTCAAGAAAATGCAGAGGCAGCAGTGATGGTATTAGTACTACTAAATCTATTTGTAGTAAATAGTAGTACTAGACGTAGTAGTTGTAGTATTAACAGCCCCAGACGACGACGATATCCCCTACTGTAAAATAACATCTATAAAAAAAACAACATAACTAATCTAAAGGAGAAGAACGATCTTGGTTACTCAGAGGAAAGGGGCATCTCCTGCGGCAAATTTCGGATCTTGTACGTGATTATTTACCTTGCAAGTTCAGCTTTTGAGAAAGAAAAGAAAAACTCACTGATTTTAATCACTGAAGTACTTACTACCCGGTGACCCAAAGAAAAAACTAACACAAGAAAAAACAAAAACTTTTTCACAATAATAGTGCAAACAAATAAACAAAAAAATAAAAAATAAAAATTTTTTTAAATTTGGATGAATTCGGGGGGAGGAAAAGTTTTGAAGAAAAAAAAAGAAAAACAGAGAATAGAGAGAAATTTCTAAAAAAAAAAATAAACTAGGCTTATTTAAATATTAACAATTTAATAAGTCAGTTCTTTAAAAGCAAAATATATATTTTTTAAATATACATACACGAAAGCAAAACTATTTTTCTTTACATATAATTCTTCTTTTCGTGAAAATTATCTTCGAAAACGCATAAATAAAAGCTTTTTCAATCTTTCAGTAGATGTTGATAAATAAATAAATAAATACACGCGCTAAAAAAATAATTAAATCTACCTAAATATCTAAATAAACAATTAAAAATAAATAACAAATAGGAAAAATAATTAAATCTATCTAAATAAACAATTAAAAATAAATTAAAATAATTAAATTCATCTAAATATCTAAATAAACAATTAAAAATAAATAGTAAAAATTATTAAATTTATCTAAATAAACAATTAAAAACAAATAAAAATAATTAAATCTATCTAAATAAACAATTAAAAATAAACAAAAAATAATTAAATCTAAATAAATAATTAAAAATAAATAGTAAAAATAATTAAATCTATCTAAATAATAAACAATTAAAAATAAATAACAAATTGTAAAAATAATTAAATCTGTCTAAATATCAAACTAAGCTTGCTCTAACAATTTTGAGGTGCACATTTTACTTTTGCAACATACATCAATTGACGCACTTTGAGATACAGACAGTATACACACTAACACTAACAGATCACTGACGCGCCATACACGCTTTAGAGTTGTTTTTCGAGATACGGGAAAAACGCAATAAAGATACGCGTTAGGAAAAGCACAGCCCATGCATGCGGTGTCACCCTCTTTAAGCTATGCAGGGTTTCCTTGTATTTATCACAGCTTCTATGTGTTTGACTCCCCGCATCTCTACCAAAATTCTAGCTATTCCAGCATCATCATCAACACTAGTGCTATAAGCAAACGCGTCAATTGGTAGAATCACCTGCGCTGTCGGCGGCGCGCTGGTGATCTGTCGCTGCTACCACTACCACGGCATCGGGACTAGTAGTAAGATCACAAACTGAAACGGCAACAGCACAAAACGCTGGAGAGAGAGAGAGAGTAAGAGACGAAGGGCTGCTGCTATAACGAAGAGGTGGAGATAGAAGCCACTGTTGCTTCGCTGGTAGACAGTGATTCCTCCTGCCCGGCGTCATGGCGGACACAGCTGAATCAGGAGGGGGAGAGCAAGATGACATCTCGTTCCTAAGAACGGTAAGAAGTTGCAAAATGAACATTTTGTTTTTGTCCGAAAAAAAAAAATTTTTTTTCAAGGTGGGGGTTAAAAAAAAAGGGCCGGGTAAAACGACCCCCCAAAAAAGAAGAGTAAGGAGTGAAAGAAAGGAGAGCAAAATGGTCGACCCCGTTTTCCCTCATTCGATCTTTCCCCCGGAATGTATGTTTTTTTTTTCTCCATTGCGATCGTAATCGCATCGATCTAATCCACAAACAAAACACCCCTCTATTTCTATGTAATATCTCTTTATATAAATACCTTAGCATAGTTATTAATCTCTATATGTATGAACTGTTTCTTAATTTCTCCGTTGCTGCCAGTCCGCGATAAGCGCTAGGGTTCTTACAATACAATTCTTGTTTTCAATGTTTTCCCTATACCGTATTTGAACCTTAGCTCACCTTTAAAAATAATCTGTTTTCTTTTTAATCTATTCACCTTTATACATAGAAGACACTTTCCCATTTTTATTCGCAATTCTTGATCGTTTCTTCATTTACAATTATGTGTAACTCGTTTTGAAGAAGGTTTTGTGTGAACATTAAAAAAATGATTTTCTTTTTTCATCAATCACCATTTAAAGTGCGTGGATGTGTGTTGAAGTACGTGTGCGCGCAAGTGAAATGCGTGGTAGAGATTGCAGTTCGCAACGCTACAGTTGCTAAAACAAAGCAATCACCTTCTTTTCAATACAAGATACCTATTGTATAGTAACATACTACTGCCCTGCTTTTAATACAATCACTACGTGAACGTTTTTAAAAAATGAACGTACGTGTGTGTAAAGACTTGACTATCATTTTCACCTTTAGAAGAAAGCTCGTAAGATCATTCTGCCCCACTGCATCTCTTTTCTCGCACAATCTGTACCATCTTAACATTGTTACCTTGTCAGTGATTATATAAACAATATCTCGACAGTTTCTTTTGTATTTTAACTTTAATACTTATTTACTTATATTCTTCATTATTTATTTTGGACCATTTTCTTTTGTCTGAAAGCCTAATTGGAAATAAACCAAGGAATTTAAATCAACAGATTTATAATAAAAATAAATAAGGATAGATTCTTTTAATACGCACACATGGTCCCAAAAGACCTTAGATTCCAACTTCTTGAACGAATCTTAAAAACCATATTCTTCATATCGGTTATTATCTGAGATCAAGGGATTAAGTGCGAGGGATTAACTGACAGATAATCTCTCGCTTTGCGCATATTTCTTAGTCTTTCTCATTTGTATCTTTGTTTTCATTCTTGCAGTTTAAGGATACAGAGGAAGCCGCTTATTGTGATCACTTTGGGACAGTGTATTTGATAACAATAACCGGCTGATAGCATTAAGCAAAGAATATAAAAATTGAAACGATTTGCATTCATTGTTATAAATTTATATTCATTGTTATAAAGTGTTATTCATTGTTATGAATGCATTATGTTATTAAATTCAGTCAACATTATAAAAAAATAAAATGTAATT
>VCCN01001245.1:894260-904305 GCA_006491835.1 Architeuthis dux
CAGCAGTGGACTTATAACGGCTGATGATGATTGATGATGATAAAACAAAACCTATTGACCCATACAAAGTTGTAAAATTCTGTTTCGTCTCAATAGACTCTTGAAACGGGTGACAGATTCAAAAAAGAAATTGTTGAAATAAATCTTTTTATAAAATAAAATTTATTTTAAAGAGAGAATTTTATTTTATCTTATCATATTATGTAAGAAAAAAAAAGTCAATAAGAATATAGGAGAATATATGAATGCGCCTCAAAAGTTAATTAAAATGACAGAGTACCGAAAGAAATATTCTATTTTAAGTCAAAGAAGAAACAATGTTATTTAATTGGTTTTAATCATGTAACAAAAAAACCAAAGACTAAATGGTACAAATGGTTCTAAACGATGTATTGATCTTCTATTAACGTTATAATTAAATTACGGTATTGATTTTTAGTTTTGTATCATGCTTCTTAAGTTATCCGGAAGTAACCATTTTATAGCTAACCGTAATAAAAACTCATCAGATTAACACACTAATTATTGGGCTATTAAAAAAATAGTTTTTTATATTATTCCTCAACTTGATCTTGAGACAAATATTAAGGATTGCATCCTGAAGATAGCTATTCTTGAATCATCTGATTTAATCATTTGATTTAACTCTGAGCTATTTTTAGTATGTCATTGTGAGGAGCTGAATTCTTGCTTTCCTTCTAATTAATTAATTTTCCCAACACAATTATAACAAGCCTGGCTGCTGCAAGGTCAAACCCCACTCCCACTTCTCTTCCGAACGAAGATGATTACTGCAAATTTTGTGTTGTATATATAATAAATAGAATAATATATTTTTTAGTGAAATCAAATGATGGATAATTTCATATCTGACAGAATATGATAATTATAAAGACATTTTTTAGTTGAGAACCTATATTTGCCCAGCACCATACGAGCGGCCTAAATCGTAAATAAAGAAATGAACTCTGTGCAGGGATCGAATCCACATCCACCCTGGAAGCTACCTTATACACAGGTACTGCTCTAACCGACTGAGCTAACGAAGATCTCATAGTAGGCAGGAGTTTTTAATCTCACACCGAAAGCTACCTTATACACAGGTACTACCATGAGATCTTTGTTAGCTCAGTCAGTAGAGTAGTACCTGCATATAAGGTAGATTCCAGGATGGACGCGGGTTCGATCCCTGCATGGAGTTTGTTTCTTTATTCACATTTATGATTTAGGCCGCTCGTTTAACTTACAAAATAAATAACATCACTGTTGTTAATCTTTAAATCATTCAAACTTGCCTTTCTGAACTTTCAACTTCAAATAATGTCATAAGTATTAAAAGAGTCAGTTTTGTTTTGTTTTTTTCAATCCTTAGGTTGTTACTTATGAAATATTGTTTTTCGAATAGTAAGTTGAATAGTAAACAGAAAACTGTAAATATGTAATAAAAATATGACCGATTTCAAGCAATTTCAGTTTCCTCTAAGAATAATGATACATGCAACGAAGACCGGGACTTCATCTCCAGCAGTTTATACTCCAATGGGAGTTGTCTCTTAAGAGACGGATGCTTTACCTTACATATGAAATGTTGTTTTTGAATAGTAAGATGTAATATGATATAAACAACTGAAATGGTTAATATTTATTCAAAAGATGACCCATTTGAACCTTTTTCCAATGATCCTTCTTACACAATGCTCTGAAATAAAGAAATGGCACTTTTAATGAGAACATTCAGTTTCATAGATTTTGCACAAAATTCTAGACTCTCCCTAGTTTGCACAGGAGAATAGTCATACTACCATTTGGCACTAAGCAGTGTTACAATGTATTTTTAACTAATTTATATAACTGGTTTAACAATCTGGTCATCCTAGTGCTTCTCACCCATGATAACCAAAGACACATTGTACATCTGAAAGAATTCCTTTTTCTCTATCTGAGGGTGGCTTGTCTGACTCTAATAGAAACTGCTCAGTGGGGCACCCTTTAAGTTGTACCCCCTTCAATTGGTGCCCAGAGGACATACCATATCTTAGGTACACCACTACATGTGTATTACCTAGCCTATTATATTTTCTTTTTTTTTCTTTTCCTACTCTCTTTTCTCCCTGTTTTCACCTTCCTAATAAACATAAATTCCGTTATCAGCCAGAATGTTAAGTACTGATCAACAAAGTTCTAATGACATACTGAATTCCTGATCCCCAGGGTCTAGTCAGTCAGTCTTGGAATCTCTTTTCTACCTTCATCTTTCACTCAGGGCCAAGAATATTTTCAAGAACGTTGCCCGGGGCCCCCAGCAGCCTTGCCCGAGTTTTGCGAAACTTAATCTTAATGTGACATTATTACTTATATAAAAACGTTGCCCGTCCTCACAGTTTTCTGGCCAAACCCGGGCTGGTACAAAATACTGCCCCCCCCCCCAGGCAAAGCAATGTACTGGATTTTAACTGCGGATTGTAGTCCCAACCCTGAATTAAAACATGGATTCAATAAAGAGTCAAGAACTGATTTAAACATGAATGTAAACATAGGTTATGGGAAGGTTCTCTTTGTCTGCTATTTAATAATATAAACCTTAATTTTTACTGTTCAAATTGAATTTCAGGGCCCCTAAAATTGTGGGGCCCCCGGGCAACTGCCTAATCTTCCCATGTGATAAGATGACCCTGCTTTCGCTGTTTACCTCACTATTCTTTTTTAACAGCGCTTTGTAAATCTATCCACTTTCTCAGAGTGGCCTTTGTTCTGTTTGATTCTATTTGTTCATATAATTTCTTCTTTTAAATATATGATGATTTGAATAAACATTGAAATAATAACAAAATTATCAACTACTCTTGTTTGATAATTTGGTTAGTCACTCAATAGAAACCATCACATGACCAATGTCTTTTGGCAGCCTGCCATGTTGGGGTGATCAATTAAAAAAGGGGTTGATCAATGAATAAGTTACTTCTTTCACCTTTTGTTGGGCAGTGATCACTAAAAAAGTTTGAATTTTCAAAACACAAGCATGAATCCTGCCTGACACAAACGGTTTGATATTGATGATATGGGGTGGGAAGGGTAATCACTAGTCTGGGTAAATCAGTGTATAATAATGATAATTCCTCCTACATAGATAGATAGCTAGCCAGCCAGGATCACTTAAAAACTGAAGAAACCAATGTTGACCATGTTGACAGTTTTGGTCGACAGTTTCTAACTAGTTCAATATTAGTAATAACGACAATGCTTCATCTAAGAAATTCAGGCAACTTAAGACTATTACACCTATTAATACTACTAGGTATAAACAAGCAACTGAAATTAGATGAAAGAATGACTAGTCAAATATTAATTATAATGAAAAAGCTTCATCTAAAAAATCAGATAACTCAAGACTACTGATACTACTAGGTGTAAACAAGCAACAGAAATAAGATGAAAGACAAACTAGTCAAAAATGAATAAGGTTTTGAAGGAGTATGAGGTGTATAGGTATATAATGCAGTTAATTTGTTCCAAAACGTTCTATATTGTTCAAAGCCGCACTGTTTAAGGTCTTATCATGATTTTTTTTTTTCAGATTATACTTAGTTACATTAATTTGTACAGCAATACCTTAAACGGATTACATCAAAACCTGCACTAATCGAAACCGCACTATTCAAGGTATTCCTGTATTATGTTTATGGTTGTGATATAGATAAGTAGGTCAGTTGACAGGTTAGTACAGATTAGTATAATAAGTTTATTAGTGTGCAGATGTTACTGATGATAATACAAATAGCAAAAAGCAAGGGGAGCAACAAAGGAATTGAACCTTGCAGTATCCAGTTCGCTACTCTGAACACTGAGCTATTCCCTTCACAAGTGCAAAGATGGAGAGGCTTTATTAATAGCCGGGTGAAATCTGAGATGATAGTAGACCTGAGTTGAAATAGGTGAGTCAAGAGGGGTAGGTGAAAGAGATGATGGCTGAGCTGTGAGGCACAGGATTTTTTTTTGGGGGGTGAGGTCTTAGGAATGACAGGAAAGGCATAATTGAGGGGTTTTGTTTCGGGTGGAGATGTATGTCAGTAAATGCTTATACACTTACCTCCACCCGTTTTACAATCACTTTGCCATTTCATCAATTCACCTTTTATGAAAAGCCTCAAGGCGCCATACCTTTGAACTGTGTCTGTGAGCATCTGTGCTTTATCTCGATTTATTTCGTACAACTATTCAGTGTTGCCAGTTTAGAGCATTTCGAGCTATATTCAGCACGTTTCTTGTTTTGGCAGTGCAAAAAGCGCCGAATTAGCATGTTTGCGCCTAGAATATTCTGGACATTTTTGGACATTTTCTGGCTATTTCAGACCATTTTTAGCGTCTTTTTGGTGGTTTTTAGTCATTTCTGGCTATTTAAAAAAATTAGCGCTTTTCTAGCGCCTTTTGGCAGTCAAACTAATGCAAAAATATTTTTGGAGTTGGCAACACAGCAACTATTAACAAGAATTGCTAATGTCCTAGGGTATTAGAATGGTCTAAGAGTGCTTGTGAAGGTGTTATGCCGAGCACAAAACTAGCAGATATAGATGAAGGTTTTTCTTATTATTTTAATAGTTTTTACATTCATCCTAATTTTTAGCAGTTTTTATCACAACTAAAAATTAAGATGAAGGTAAAAACTAGTTAAAATTAATAAGAAAAATATTATGTTACAATACTTCATCGAAACCTGACCCCATGGGGAGAAAAATAAATATAAATCTTTAACTCCTCCCTCTCTCACTCTCTCTCTCGGTTTATCCTATCATTTTTAATCACGACTACCCACAACACTGGTTTATTGCTGGGTTTATGTTATTCATGTGTTCTGACATTTATATCTATCTATATATCTATGTATATATCCAGACTTTGACCAGCCCTAACCATTCATAGTAGAAACTTGAAATGTTGCACACACTCCCCTCAATGAGTAGGGAAATGCATTTTTGTTTTTTGAAAATTCATCCCATAAATAGGTTTTTAGAGGAGATTCAATATGCAATGTAAGTTTATGCTAAATTGGTCACTAGTTTGTGCCCGCTTGTTTTTTTGAAAATTCAGACCATTCTTAGTGATCACCGCCCAACAAAAGGGGGGAGAAGGAACTTAGTAGTTTTTAGGTTATTCATGAGTTCTGACATTTATATGTATCTATGTATCTATCTATGTATCCGGACTTTGCCAGCCCTAACCGTTCATAGTAGAAACTTGAAATTTGAAATTTTGCACAAACACACTCCCCTCAATGAGTAGGGAAAATTTTCTTTTTGTTTTTTGCAAATTCATCCCCATAACAGGTTTTTAGAGGGGGGTTAATATGCAATATAAGTTCATGCTAAATTGGTCACTAGTTTGTGCCTGCTTGTTTTTTGAAAATTCAGACATTTTTTAGTGATTACAGATCAACAAAAAGCGATGGAAGTAACTTATTCATTGATCACCCCTTTTTCCAACTTTTTAATTGATCACCCCCAACATAGCAGTTTTATTGCTTTCAACTTTCACTTTCACTTTCCTACTCTGTCCATCTCACTCATTACTCTTTTCTGTCCGTTTTCATTTATTTACTTTTCTGTCTCTCTTTCTGTCTTTAACTCCATTATCTTCTTCCCTCTCTCTTTCTCCACATGTGCACAGTCAGGGGCGTCCACTGGGGGTGGGATGGGGGGATTCTCACTGAGGGCGAGAGGTTTGATATTATACAAATAATTAAGCAGTAAAATTGGAGATGGGCCAGTCACCTCGAAAGAAGAGATGACAATAGATGGGGCAAAAACTAACCGACTGGTGCCCATGGGACAGTAAACGCAGTATGAAAAGACTAGACACAAGATGGATTGATTGATTGATTGGTTTAGTGGCATATCAACTCTTGATGGGTCATTTAATGCCGAAATCAGTTTAAAAATTTTTTTAAATAGTCTTGTGACTTTGGTGAAAGGCTATATGTTTTAAATAGAGTCTTGCAACTTTGCTGAAAAAATAGGTGGTCCCTGTTTGGGGGTGGGGGGGTTCTTACCCCTCTGCAGGGTATGCAATCGGTGTATTCTAGGCCCCAACCGACAGGGCCAACACAAGATGGAGGGATGACATAGAAAAGTTTACCAGTACAATCGAGGTTGAAAAGAAATGTTGATATTGTTCACAAAAAAATTGTTTTTAACCAAACAGGATAGAGCAGCCTTTCTCAACCTTTTTAGACTGGAGGAACCCTTGAAATAACTTTCACATCTCAAGGAACTCCTGCATAAAATATTATATTTGCAACTGACGACACATCAGTGTGTTCAAAGATTTATATGTATTATAATCTAAAAGTAATTATCAATATCCTCTCGCTGATCCTATGATTCCAAAGTCATATGAAAAATATAGTCAATAAACCATAATGGTGCAGTGCAATTGTTTTATGTAACCCCATCTTGATGTTCCCATATAAAAAGACTGTATTATTATTTGCAGGGGCTCACTCCATTGTGTCACCCTAGGGTCAGGTCATGCATCTCTGTCAAGTGCACCATCTGGCATCTGGATCATACAAAGTGTCGTACTTGCTTGCACTACAAATGGTGGATGAAATGCCCATCGTGTAACAGGGTTGTAACTAAGATATATCCAAAATATACCCTTTTGCCGACTCCCTGGAAATATAAGCTTTTCAAAGATGCTCAGGAAACCGTATAAATAAATATTTTCATAAAATTCTGACCTTCTTCCAGAAGACCGTGAAGACAGTCTGAATCCACCCCTGATTCACCCACTATCTCACTGTAACCTTTGTTCTATTTGGTTCTATTAATTTATCGGCATGTATGTACTCCCAAGAATAGACATTGAAAATTATTTTCATGTTCTTAAGACATGAATAAACATTGAAATATAAACAAATTCACCTATGATTCTTGTTTGTTAATCAAATATTGATAACCAGCAATCAGGATCTATCTATCTATCTATCTATCTATCTATCTATCTATCTATCTATCTACAGTATCACCCATAAATAAGTAGACCCCTACCACTTTTTACTAGAAAGTTAACTGTCTTCTGAACCAAACATAGCAGGATTTTATTATTTCTAGTTGAACATTACACATTCAAAACGGATATTATCAGATATTATTTATGGACCAAACTCTACAGCATTGAAACTCTGTTGCTAAAAATATTTTTTTCGTAGTGTTGTACGCATCTTTGGACAGCAACATATTCAGATTTTTGGCAACAGAGTTTCAATTCTGGAGTGTTTGGTCATAAATAATACCTGATAATATCCGTTTTGAATGTGTAATGTTCCACTAGAATTAATAAAATCCTGCTATCTTTTGGTTGATCAATTAAAAAATTGGAAAAAGAGGTGATCAATGAATAAGTTACTTCTCTCACCTTTTCTTGCACTGCTAAGTCAGAATTTTCACAAACAAGGGACCAATTTAGTATGAATAAATTGACCCCCCCCACCTAAAAAATTATTTTGGGGGTGAATTTTCAAAAAACAAAAAAATCATTTTTTCTAAACATAATGAGTAGTAAATGTTTAAATTTTCAGCCCTCTAGCTCCATTGTTGAATAATGTTGACAGTTTTGGTTGATGGTTTCTAATAGTTATAAACTAAGAAAAAGAGAGAGCGGGACGGATGGATTTAAAGATTGGTACAAGACTACATGCCAGGGGTCAGTGTTTGAGATCAGGTAAAAGCCAAATTTAGAATGCTGATTTTCAAGGTAAGCAGGCCTTCTTGGAAGACTGATGCACAAAAATCATTTTACCTCTATTTCTCCCCATTTTGACCTTGTGATACACCTACGGAATGTTTACGTCCTGTGGTTTAACCATGGGTCAACTTTACTGTCGGAACATTCCCGCAAAGTGAAGGCCGGCCCCCATAACTAACTCAGGCATCTGTCAGGAGAAGGACACTCCTGTCAAACCTACAACCTTGTTCTGCTCCTATTTGTGCCACTCCGGCAGTCCATAGGATTCAAACCTTTGGTTTAAAGGGTGGGGTCAGCCCGGGGCAAGTCGCACTTCACCTTAAAACTTCACTGCTCAGGCTGGAGGGTTACTCTGCACACAGGCCCACCATCTATGGTCCTACTGCTGTGGAAAACCCTTCACAAAAATCTTTGTTCACAAAGCCAAGCTATTCATTCATTATATTGAATTTTTATTAGATGAAAAATTGTCAACCTTTATTAATTCTTGACTAGTATTTCTTTCATCACAATTAGTAGTTGCAATGAAAAGCAACGGGAATTAAGATGAAAGAAATACTAGTCAAAAATTAGTAATGACTACCACATGACTACAGTTGAACAAGAAAGTATGGACCTTGGATTAGAGTAAACAAAAGAAAATAGGTCTGGTTAGTCACGCAGTAGAAACTATAATGTGACCAACGTCTTTTAGCAGCAGGCCGTGTTGAAATTGAAAAATTACGAAAAGGGGTGATCAATGAATAAGTTAGTTTTCTCTCTTTTTGTTGGACGGTGATCACTAAAAAAGTCTGAATTTTCAAAAAATAAGCCTGAACACTCCCGGACACAAACTAAGGGACCAACTTAGCATAAACTTACATTGTAAATTGAACGCCTCACTAAAAGCTTATTTGGGTGGATTTTTCAAAACAAAAACACAACCTTTTTTTCTAGACATAATAAGGTTGTGTTTTTAAATTTCAGCCCTCTAGCTCCATTGGTGTGCCCCGTACGCGTGACACATACATTCACTGCTAGCCAGTCAAAAGAACTGAAGAAAACTGAAGAAAACCCTAAAAACCTGAAGAAACCCATGTCTCAGACAGTTTTGGTCGATAGTTTCTAAAAAGAACCTAATGGTGAAAGTGGAGAAAGGGGAGCTAAGATACTTGGTGGGTTTCCTGAGCAGTGGCGATTCTATTTAGAGGGGGCCCTACCCCCACGCCAAATTTTGGCTGTCCCCTAGGTTGCCCCCCACTTTCATATGCTTTAATGTAGGGGTGTAGCTGATATATGATTGATTATCTCAGATTTTCGGGAAAAAAAACTATGCCCTAAAAATATAATAATTTTGAACATGGCAGCTGTTAATGTAGTGTTTCGGCGCAAGGGGAGCCGACCTCCCTTCCCATTTGATGATCGTTAGGGAAGGAGAAAGCTACCCCCCTCCCCATGTCTGAAGATGTTCATCCTCTAATTATAAAACTGACCAGTCAGAGTATTTTATTCAATTTAGTAAAGTATTATACTTATATTCTAAAAATTATTCATATAAGTTGTGTATATCAACGTGGTGAAGTATAAAAATGAAGATTTCTCGTCACATGCATTTCGAGTTTTGCCCCCCCCTTAATCTCGGCCCCCAAGTGCCCCCCACTTTCTAAGAACTAGAAATGTCACTGCTCCTGAGGTACAATTGTACTGAGTAACAGTCGAACCTGATATGCTAGGGAAAGGAATGGATATAGAGTAGGTAGAAGGTTATCTCTACAGGTACACATCTTCTTCTCTATGCCCAAGCAACATCATTATAAAGAGCCTTCATAACTGGGAATGAAAAATTGGACCCCTTCTTTGTAAAGAGATCTAACAGAATTTGCAAGCCACATTGTGATCATTTTGGGACACAGTCTTTTAGCTAACAATAACCGGCTGATAACATTAAGAAAAGGATATAAAAATTGGAACCATTTACATTTATTGTTATAATTGTTATTGTTATAAATTCATTATGTTACTAATTTCATTGTTATAAACAACAATATGTTACTCCGTTTTATTTTTGTTAGATAAAGTAGCGATAAAATAGCGATAAAAAAGCAACTAATAAAATTTAAGATGAAGTCAAAAAGTAGTCATAAAAATTTAAATAATATTGATTTATACAATCAATATTATTTAAATTTTTATGTCTACTTTTTGCCTTCATCTTA
This sequence comes from Architeuthis dux, assembly GCA_006491835.1. Classification (NCBI taxonomy): domain Eukaryota; kingdom Metazoa; phylum Mollusca; class Cephalopoda; order Oegopsida; family Architeuthidae; genus Architeuthis; species Architeuthis dux. The sequence continues at coordinate 904,196 of VCCN01001245.1, forward strand.
AATTTTATTAGTTGCTTTTTTATCGCTATTTGCTCACTGCCAGAGATAAAAAAAAAAGCAACTAATAGAATTTAAGATGAAGGTAAAAAATAGTCATAAAAATTTAAATA
>VCCN01001245.1:925519-939120 GCA_006491835.1 Architeuthis dux
ATATATATAAACTTAGCTTATGGGTCAACAACAGATTTTGAACAAGACTAAATTTTATCTGAAGTTGGCCACTGAATGAAAAGATTATAAAGAAAAGAAAAACAACAAAGATGAGGATAATAATAATAATGAAAAGAATTGAATATTCAGTATTTATTCTTTGACAATTAGATTATAGAAATCAGAGTTCAATTATCAAATAACTCTAAAACATCCATTTATAGATATTTTTAACTGTATCTCATTAGAGGCTTAGAACCTATTTCAAATTTGTTACTAAATCACTGGAATATATGGCATAATATACATGTCCCTATTTATCCAAACCCCCACAAGAACGGTTTAGTATGAGGATACCATACAAGCCAGTAGGAACACCTCAAAAAATTCTCTTGCATCTTCGCAACTATTGTCACAGGGACATAAGAGTTCTTGCCTTGAGATCTCAGGACATATCCTGAGCCCCCTTATAACATACACGTCAACAAGGATATCATTAATATAGAACTAAAATTAAATCTGTTAACTTTTATGTTGCTAGAGATATTAACTCTTAAATTCATAGGGAAATAATTTTTGATTAGAATTATCTTCCCTTGACCATTTGGTTGATTTTTTATTTTTCTTCTGGTCAATTCACAGAAGTGTTCCATAAATTTTAATTCTATTCATTGAAGAGTTCCACTGTAAATGAGTAGTCCATGAATTTAAGAGTTAAATCATGATGTTTGTCCTTCGTAGTCTAAGATGACAATAGTGTCACTTCTGAGTAGTGTAGTTGCACTGCAGGGTCTGAAATCATGACTTGCGCTTGGCTTTGATTAAAGTGAGGGAGAGTTACGCACATCGTCCGCCCCACTCTCTCATCCTTGTCTGCCTGGATCCAAAGGCAAGACACAGTCAGGACGGCTAGGGACAGACTGGAATGCAGTGAATGACCAGGGTGCTCAGCACTTGGCAATGCTGATTGTCACCTTCTCTGTTGATTTCCACCTAGTCCAGTGAGGGGTTGGATTTTCCCAGTTTTAATTCAGTTATCCTTCTACTAGACCGGTTGCCAACCAAAGCTGAAGAGCCCAGTCTGCCCTGCAGATTCGAACCACCAAGCTTTCGGTTAACAGCCGAACGCTCTAACTGGTTGCTCCAGTAGGGCATATACCTGATACACTGAAGCTTTTTTTATTTCTGTATACAATTCACATGTGCCTGATTTTCAAAACTGTTTTTCATTTCTCAAACAATTAAATTTCCAGACTTGAAAAATAAAAACAATTTCAAATTATTATTAATATATATATATACCATAATATTCGTCCTAAACTACAACTTTTCTTGTTTTAAAAAACATGTCACCCCAGATGGATTCAAACCACCAACCTTTTGCTTAACTGTGGAACACTCTAACCAACTGCACCACAAAGGCATATATCTGATGAGTGATTTATTTCTGATAACAAATCATATGTGCCTGACTTTTAAAATCTTTTTCATTTCCCATACTAAAACCCTTGTTATATGTTTATAAAATGAGGGAATCCTTGGTTTTTGTAGCCTAAAACTTTTGCAGGGTCATGTTACATATGCCTGCAAAGTTTTGTCTAATTCAGTTTTGCAGTTTAGGCGTGCATTAACTTCTTATAGCAAAAATAAGAAAAATAAGATTTCCTAAAACTTTGTATCTAGTGTTTTTCAGAGCAATTTTCATGACTTGGTTTAATAACAAACGGTACTCACAATAAAAGTCTCTACAAGATGACATAGATTTTATTAAAATTGTTAGAGTTTTACAAAAGTTATTACAAAATTAGAATCATTGCTTTGTGTAAAAATCCAACTTAATCATATTAAGGGCACATTGCAGCCGCACATGTCCAATACATAGGTATATCAATGCCCATAACCTAATGATAAAAAGCATTTATTTTACACAACAGATATTTATTTTTTGACATAATCTCCTCCCTTGTCAATGTTATTAATTCAACGTTTCTCCATAGATCACATAGATCGAACATTATACAGTGAAAATTTTCAGATCAACATTCTGCTAGTAACCATTTCAGGCTATGGACTTATTGATCCATCCTTGTACATGTATGTGCGTAACTATACAAAGGGACATTTTGATTATCAGCATGGAAAATGGAATCAGCGAACCAAGTTCAAATCCTAGCTGCGGCTGTTCACATTCACTTTGCTCTAAATGCTCAGGCATGAACACAATTATCCCTGAATTTTCTCCCATCACCAGATGTCAAGATAAAATGTTTTGTCACTGGCATGCTATGATGGTTGATATAGAAAAGAGATGGTGAGTGATTACTTGGGCAAATCACTCTCCCATAACTATCTTACAATAGCAGCAAAAAGCTGTAGCTCCCAATTTCAAATCTTGACAGGATCTAATCATATAACTACTGCATTTGATGGCATATAACCCCCCTCCACACACACACACATACGCACACACACACATACGCACACACACACACACTTCAGCAGGGAATATTAACTCTTAAATTCATACAAAGTAAATAGAATGTCAATTTCAAGGAAAATAACTTCTGATTGAAATTATCACCATCTGGCAAATTCTTTTTTTAATTCAATTCACAGAAGAGTTCCACAATTTTTTATGCTATTCGTTGAAGAGTTCCACTGTCAATTATGAGCAGTTTATGAATTTAAGAGTTAAGAAAAAAACGCATTTCCCTGAATTCTTCTCATTTACAACTCAGAGTTCTGGCCAGTGTGGGTCTGGACAACAAAGGTAATGTTTTACCTTTCGAGCCATTTGTTTTTTTTAAAGGGGCGGGTCTTATATGTCATCAAATATGGTATGTATGTGTGTGAATGTTGTTGTTGTTTTTTTTTATTTGATTTTTCTCATTCTATTTTCTGTTTTGTTTTATTTTTCCAATATTTGCATTTCTATACTTTTGTACTTTTCCTGTTAGTTTTTTCCCCAGAAATTTGCCTTGCTTAGCAAATACTTTTTAGTTATTTCTGTTTGTATTTATGTATTTGTTTGTTTTATTTCTGTTGTAATATTTTTTTTCATTTTCTTGTTTCTGCTATATTGAGAACATAGGCGTATGAGCCAGGGGAGCAGGAGGTGCAACTGCCCTCCCAAATTCAGGTAAAACAGTAGAGAAGATTCAGGCAATTGATATTTTTGCCGCTAAGAAATGCAGAAAACAATATTTCCTTCAGGTTGCATGTTGTGTGATTTTTACTAACTGTGTATCGTTAATCAATAAGAAGATTCTTTATAGAAAAATTAATACTTGTGCTTTTAATCTGTAAAATCTGGGGCAAATAAAGCCCCCTGCCTCCTTAACCAGTTCCCATACGCCTATCACTGAGAAACAAATTTATTCTCCTAACAATATTCAATATTTTCTATAGTTTCGAGAAGAGTCATTAATATTCAAAAGGTTCTTCAGACGATTGAACTCCATCTTGTTTACAACACAAAACAACAAGAAGGAGTTCAATCATCCGAAGAACCATTTAAATATTAATGACTCTTCTCGAAACTATAGAAAATATTGAATATTGTTAGGAGAATAAAATTTAAATATTCAATACTATATTAAAAGACAAATGTGAAATCACCACTATCTTATTATAATTATCATTCCATTGCTCACAGAGTAAGGAAAGATTCACGACTTTTTAGACTGTTTTAAGTTAGATTGATTTGAAATTGAATGACAGACTTTTGGGTCAATCAGGTGTACCATTCTACTTCTCCTCCTCCACTTTGGCTGCTGAGGAAAGTTGATGGCCAAGGACGTAGAATTTAATGATACAAAGGCTCAATTCTCACTCTCTTTCTGTGGCTTACTTGGCGGCCGAGGAAAGTCAACAGCCTTAATCATAAAAATCATTAAGTCGGGATTGAAACCGGTCAAGGGACTAGAAGTTCTGTTTGTTAAAATTAGTTTTTTTAAAAATAGAGGTTCATTATTGCTGGAACATTTCACTATGAAAGTTAAAGAAAAAATGTTGGGAAAACTTCCCCTACTCCTTTTCTTTGAAAGCCAGCCTCTTCTCTTCCGCCTCTTTCGTGAATTTTCAGAAAGCATCAGAAAGCATCAGAAAGCAGCAGCAGCAGCAGCAGCAAACTTGTTGCCCTCTGAATGAACTGAAAGATTCAATTATTCTAATTAGCAAATTTCCATTGATGTTGAGTCTTCCGTATGTAAAGGTCATGGGGGTGGTAAGGCCCCCTGATTAAAATTATAATTGAGATTTCTTTCAGTCTTAAGATATTTTCTTGTGAATATCCTGAATATTAATGTTTTTGCATAAATTATATCAAGTACTAGAATAGTACCCATCAAAAATGACTTATGTTATCTATGGCTAGATTAATATTTTACAATATTTCTATTTTTAAACATCGCTTTCAGTCACATAAGTCTCACTTTCTCCTTCTCTTTAATCAGTTTTAATGTAATTTAATTGTTTTAATGTAATTTTAAAATGATATGTCATATAGTACTTACCACAAACTTTCCGCTAAGTTACGCTTAAAAACATCATTGAGAGAAAAACACTGTTTATTTCTGTTTAGGCTAATAAAGTTATTCCATTGATATCAAATGTATCAAAATAATTTCTATTTCATTTATTTTACTTATTTCATATTTGTCTTTTATGATTTTAAAAACTCCTTAAGGTGGGTATGGGGGTCTAGTGTGTGTGTAGGGGTGTGTGAGGGATGTGTGGTGTGCGTATGGTTCACCAACTTATCCGTGCAAGACTACCAGTGCCAACTACTGAACGCTGACTACTCGGTGCAAGATAACTCAGTGCATCTCAATACAAGGAACAACAAAAACAAAATATGGAATTAAAACAATTTATTGAGATCATTTTATATTATCCTTGCACGGAGCAGTCATGTGCCATGTAGTCAGAATTCATTCGCTGGGTAGTCTTGCATGGAGAAGTCAGGTCACGTTTGCGTATATGTGTGTGGTAGAAGTGTATGTGTATGTGTGTGTGTTATAGGTCTGTATGTGTGTCTGTGTGTGCCTCTGTGTCTGTGTCTATATTTATGTATGTACCTGTGCAAAATGGTGTAATGGTTATCAGTGAACCTATTTCAAATCCCAACTGAAAAAATAAACAAAAATTGACATTATAAAAAATTGACAATATAGCAGTAAACAAGAAAATGACTTTTTTTTTAACATTTTTTTATTTTTATTTTTTTTTTATTTATTAAATATTTTTCTTTGAATGTTTCCTTTTTGAATGTTTTGCTTCCATACAAGAAGTCTTTCCGTGGAATGGCTGTTCATTTGTTTTTATTTTGGCTATGAAAAAACATTTATCATTGTATTTTTTTCATTCTTTTTTTATTTGTAGATAAAAGTCAACAATCTGGTATAGTAAATCCCACTTATTGGTTTTGCATGGGCCATCTATCAGCTTCTATGCATTTTTTTAAGAAAAAGCAACCAAAAATTACCCTTTTTACCTTATCTATATCTCTACATATATTTATTCTTTTTATACTTGTTTGTACTCCAATGTTTGCTTACTGTCTAAATTTGACCCATTTTTTCTCTCTTCATATCATAAAACTATCATCATTTTTAGAATTATCAGCCTAATTTACATAGGGGTCTCATTTTTTTTTTCTCCCAAAGATCTATTTTCCTAAAAACGAAATATGAGCTTAAGATAAAAGTCCTCTCTCCAGCCCCATTTACTGATCTGGTTGTATTTTTGAAGCCCTTTTGGTCTTGTTGCTGTTTCTGTTGCTGTTGCTCTTATCAGAGAAGGGAATTGTTAATGGAAAATTGCCTCAAAGTCGTTGAAGCAATTTTCCTCCATGGAAATTGTGTTTTACCCCAAGTAAACGGTTCTATGCCTTAGATGTTTCACTGGGGCAGGTCTTAGAATATATTTCCAAATTCTGTGAATCTGGAAGCAAAAATGGGATTTTTTGGTCCTGACAAAACTAACGTCCATATTTTTAAGGTACGGAAGCCTAAAAAGGAATCAAAACTGCTTTTTTCATTGGTTCAGCCATAACCTGGCAACAATGATCTACTTCTGGCTGTGTTTACATTTAAAAAAGTACAGAAGCCTAAAAAAAAATTAAGTTGCATTTACCCTTTTCTCACCGACCAGAAATTCAATTTGTGATTATTTTTTTTTTTGCAATAAATACATTTATACTAAAAGATATAAATTTAACTGTTTAAGTAAATAATGTCTTATTTCTGGATTAAATATTGGTGGGTCCCATTTAGGCCTTCTTCAGGAACTAGCTGAATTTGGAGCCTGAAATCTAGACCATTTGTAGTAAATATCGGGCTTAAGGGTCTCACTAGATTATTAAACTTTTTAGAGGATTAAATATTGGTGGGTCCCATTTAGGCCTTCTTCAGGAACTAGCTGAAATTAGAGACCATTTGTATCAAACAGGGTCACACTAGATTACCAAAATTTGAATTAGTTATCTTTTTAGGAGATATTATAAATCTAGAATGGTATTATTATTATTATTATTATAGCATATCATATTTAATTAAACATTTTAGAACTTGATTAAAAACATTTTCTTGTCACTAAAATTATTTCTCGTAGATTTAAATGTTTTCTCCTTAATTTAAAAGTCTGGTAAATTTCTAAATCCAACATTATATTATCATACCTTTTCAACACCAAATTTGTTTTATTATAGTATGGAGGTCATCAATTCTGTTGAGCTGTCAAAGTGGGACATGGTACAAAAAGTGTTAAGAACGACTTAATTACATTGTTAAATTAATGTTAATCTCAAGAAAATCAGTTTGAATCTTAGATTTTTGTCTACAGTTTAACTCTTAAATTCATATTAGGGAATTTAAAAGTTGAATCAATGGGAGTAACTGCTTCACAAAAGAGTTCCATTTTTAAAACTCTGTTCATTGAAGAGTTCCTCAGCAGTTTCACGTGGTTCATGAATCTAAGAGTTGAAGCAAACACTTCAAGATGTCAGCTATAACAACAACACCAATAGCAACAGCAGCAGCAGAAACACCTAATTTACTAATTAAAATGTTTACTGAGGAAAATAAACTGTGCCCTTTCCTCTTTGAATGAAACATGCTCCTCCCACCCGAATGTTGATTCGTGAATTATCTGCCCTTGAATGTTAATGCAAGAACCCACCTAAAGGATTGCATTATATCTTGTCCCTCTCTTCTCCACTGGATAATTTTATCTACAGTGCCGTCCATAAATAAGTACACCCCTACCACTATTTTAATAGAAAGTTAATTTTCTTCTAAACCAAACATAGCAGGATTTTATCATTTCTAGTTGATCATTACACAATCAAAACGGATATTATCAGGTATTATTTTTGAACAAACTCTACAGCATTGAAACTCATTTCTAGTGGAACATTACACAATCAAAACAGATATTATCAGGTATTATTTATGAACAAACTCTACAGCATTGAAACTTTGTTGCCAATATGTGAATATCTTGCTGTCTACGAAATAATATTTTTGGCAACAGAGTTTCAATGCTGTAGAGTTTGGTTATAAATAATACATGATAATAACAGTTTCGATTGTGTAATGATCAACTAGAAATAATAAAATCCTGCTATGTTTTTTTTAGAAGAAAATTAATTTTCTATTAAAAAAATGGTAGGGGTGTACTCATTTATAGACGATACTGTATGTACTACCTCTGTCCCAAAATAGTTGTTACATTTGCATATGTATTTAATATACTAAATGTTACAACTATTATGGGACTGAGATAGTATTATTCACATAAGTATAATTTTGCGATGTATTCTCAGACCACTTCCCTCATTTGTGGTCATGTGGTCATTATTCATTGAATTGCAGAAGTTTTTTTTAATTTGGAGTTGTCAACTTGTACAAAGAACATTTTTCAAGTTTATGATACAGAAATGAGCTCCTTAAAACAAAAGGTATAAGTTAAGTGGTCCCTCCTACAGAGCTGGTGGTGTTGCTTTATTTTGGTATCTCATACTCCAATGATTGCGGTCCCGAATTGCAAGCAATTATTATTAATTTATTTTAAAACAATTGAAGGCATAACATACCATTGAGAAATGTGCAACAAGGCACTGAAAGGTTACCTCCCTTGATAAAGGAAATTATGATGCCCAAAGAAACATAAACCTTCATTATTTTGGAGTGAACACTGTGATTTTAGGTTGTGTTCGAAAACCGTTTGCCACCACTGCAGCAATGTTTATAATTTGACAAATGAAACCCTACTTTATTTTTTTTAAACTAGTTTTTTCTATAAATTTTTGTCTTATTAACTAAAAATAATTGATATTTTTAAGCAATCAAAATAAATTCTGTTATGATAATTACCCAAATAATTAAACTTCAGTAAAGTATGTGTAAAGTGGACAAAAGAAAGGAAAAAAATAATACAAGTTTCCCTCGCTATCCAAAAGTAGAGCATTCCTATGAAACCTTTTGAAACCGAAATGGCATAAAGCGAAGAAGGAATTACCATTAATTTATATGTAAAAGATTTTGAGCGTTCCCCAAAATATAACCATCTTCTATTTTTGCTAGTTTATGCTAAGCATAATACCCTTACAAGCTTTCTTAGACTTTTCTGATACCTTAGGATACATCTTGCTAACAGATGCACAAAATAAATCAAAATAAAGCACAGATGCTCACAGACACAGTTCAAGGCTTCTGAAAAATAAATAATTAGTTACTGATAGTTCGTTCCCAATTCTCATTCCAAAATAATTCAAAAAGCTCTACAAAGAAAACGTGTAAGAAATCATTTGTAAGAGTCCATTTTAAAAACCTTGATAGTTCGTTCCCAATTCTCATTCCAAAATAATTTAAAAAGCTCTCCAAAGAAAACGTGTAAGAAATCATTTGTAAGAGTCCATTTTAAAAACCTTGATAGTTCGTTCCCAATTCTCATAGTAGAAACATTTTAAGTCATTGAACATTTCATACATTTTGCTCAATCAATTCAATTCTTGACTTTTATCACGCAGTCTCTATACTGGTTTTTATTAATGCCATTCTCTTCATTTTTACAGCACTCATCACTTCTATACATTGAGATGATCTTCCTTATTTTTCTCTCACATGTCATGTTCTATGAATGCATTGTCACAACTTGCATCAGTCATCAAATTCTTTTTATTACATCTCAGCCACATTACCGTGAATGGTTTGAGACTTACTTTTAGCCTATATGCAGAAGTTGAAAGGCATGGTAGTTGAAAAATGTCAAAGCTTAATTTGACAATAGAAATGTTTAAGAGAAAAATATGACTTCAGTAACCGAATACTTCAAAGTTTCACTTTTATACAGCGGATAGAAAGTAACAGTCCAGTTTATCATTACAGTTACATTGTAAATAGAACCACCATGGTAAAACTTTTAAAATATTTTTTTCTAAAAACTAACAAATTTCTGGAAGGTTCTAGGGTCTAATGGATCAAAAACACAAAAGATTACTGCCGAAAAAAATCTTTTTCTATTTTTTATCGACTTGTTTAACTAAAGTGAATCTTAACCTTTATTTTATGCATGATACATTTTAATTAATTATTCCTTTTTAAATGGGTCACCTATAACTAAGTGGAAAATTTTATTCAATGAAATACAGCTATTTTTGACTAGTATACATTAAAGTATTATGACATTTCACCATGAGGGTTCATCAGAAATTTCAACATTATTTCTGATGAAGCCGCATAGGTGAAACATGTCAAATAGATTTTCCTAAATGTCATAATACTTTAATGTTGTCAGATTTCTATATCCAAATAATACACACACTAGTATACATTGTAAATCAATGGTCCAGTTTACCATTACAGTTTGTAAATAGAACCACTATTGTAAAACCTAAAAAAAATATTTTATCTAAAACCTAACAAATTCCTGGAAGGTTCTAGGGTCTATGATCAAAAGCACAAAAAATTACTGTCAAAAAAAATATTTTCTATTTTTTTCCAACTTGGTTAACTAAAGTGAATCTTAACGATTATTTTATACATGATACATTTTAATTAATTATTTGGAAGTGGAAAATTTTATTCAATGAAACACAGCTATTTTTAACTAGTATACATTGTAAATCTATTTTATTACAAATAAAAGCTACCGTATATTTTGTTGGATAAGGCGACCTTCAGATAAGACAAGACCCCAATTTCAGTCTGAATTTCATGGTTTTAGTACACTGTTTAGTCACTGTTTTTGTATCTGGCCTATAAGACGACTCCATTTTGGGGAGTGTTTTCTGGATGCTTCATGTGTCGTCTTATCCACTGATATATACTGTAATCAAAATGCAGTTAATTACAAGCTGAAATAATGTCAGGTTTTATTGAAGTAAGAATTACTTTGTATTGTAGATATTTTGTTATTGTTTCTTTTTAAACTGGACAATCTTGGCAACAGAACATTATACAAAGAAACAAATACAGTAATTTAGTTTACACAATTATAACAACTGACCACTTATTTTTTTATAAACTCTGCATTTTGTGTTGAGAATATATGTGAACTATACAAGGATATATGTGCTTGTTGAAACAAACTCACTTGATTGTTTCAGTCTTTTTTCCTGACAGTCATCCTCCGACTGCATGCTTTTGTCATAAAAAGGGTAAATTCTTCAAATATATAGGTTCTTTTTTCTCCAAGAAGAAATGGCAAAGCAGAGCTGTCTACCTTGGATTTGGAATGACATGGAATGACATGGCATGACAGGGTTGACAGATTTGGCCATCCGGGCCACCTCAAGAGGCTGGTATTGAACCTCTACCTCCAGACTGGCTTGATTCCCAAATTCAACACTATTCCACTGCCAGTGTTGGTTAAGTCTCTGAGATAAAGTTCGGATTATCTCCCCTTCTCGTCAAATCTGTCAACTCTGTGGCATGAGAACTATGAACTTGGACGCATGTGAATGATTGGTGGCAAGACATGATACCACTGAAATCAAAGATCTTGGATTTTTACTTGTTGATTGATTAGCTGGAAATGGTTTGATGTGTCTGTAAAAATATTTTTGCATTAGTTTTCTATATAGGAAAAAGGTTTATTATTTGTAAATCAAAGTCCCTTGAAATTTAATAGGGAGCAAGCAAGTCCCTTGAATTTAATAGGGAGCAAGCAAAGATTTGTCATTCAAGATTTGTTTGTGAAATAATAACCCTGTAAAAACAAATAAAAAAGTAGCATTAATGGTCACAAACATTTTTTTTAAATTACTAACTCTGTACCAAGTGAATTTATTACTGTGAATGTAATAACTATTACCGGGATCTACCATAAGATCAACCACTTGATAGATCGCCCATGGGTGGTTATTTTAGGTGGCCGTTTATTTGGGGGTCAAGTTTTTGTAGATGAAAATTTGAAAGCATCTATGTTTTAATGCTCTTTAGTATAAAAAACTTGAATACGCATATAATAATTAAGACATCAAGACTGAAATATCTGCCAAATCGTGAACAAAAAGTTGCTTCAAAGAAATTAATTTGCTCGATACTTCTTCACTATAGCTGAATGAGTTTGAAAACAAACAAGTTATATTATTTATTTATTACAAAAATTAAAATTATTTTTTGTGTTTGCAGGTACGAAATACAGTCTATATAATGTATGATACACTTATGCATCAATATACTTGTAGACCTTAATTATGATCCAAAGACAGCTCAATACAAAGGTAGAGCAAATATTTGTGGGAATCAATTTTAATGGTTCATTACAAGCGGTACTACTGGTTTCACATATAGATTTTCGTAATGAACATTTGAGTGTTATTTCCAATTGTTTCCAACAAGCCAATCACATAACAACAACAATACCTAAACACACCCACATGAAACATGGACATCCATTGGACAAATCAACTAGCCATTCAGAAAACAACAATAAACTAGATGTATAAAAACAATTGGAAATAACACTCAAATGTTCATTACGAAAATCTATATGTGAAACCAGCAGTACCGCTTGTAATGAACCATTAAAATTGATACCCACATGTCCAAATACGATTAATACGAGTTGTTGATTGATAGTGAAGTAAATAAAAACTCGCGAGTCGTAACTTTTATTGTTTTATCATGCTCAATTTAGCAGTCGTGATGGCCTTTGAATAATGACCCTGGGTTATTTTGGTCCATTTTCCCCACCCAAATTTGGCTGTTTTTCCGTTTTATGATCCTTGGCGATCTTACGATAGATCCTGGTATGGAAGAGAAGTAATAACAGATAAAACTGAAATTTAAAAAATTATGTTATGCATTTCTGATTGGCTGCAACTCTGCAGAGTTATTGTGAGAATCTTCTTCACTTTATTTTACAAGGTCAGCATACACTTGACCAAGCAGAGATTTTCTGGCTGGAGTATCTCATCTATACATTAAAAAAAGTGTATTATAAGCATGAAATTATGTGGTAGTTAAAAAATCAAAAGGAAAAACAAATAATTTGCTGTGATCAAATTTCTGCATGTAGCATCCCAAGAAAAATGAATGGAGGCTGGTCGGAGATTGTACTTCAATGGTCAGCATGTGACAAAACGCCAGTTGTTTCTTCTACTTCTGAAAAAAACATTATTAAAAGTATTATATGAAAAATATTTTGAAAAGGTACCTGTGTGTGCATCGGTGAGGTGCTGATTATGTCAGACAGGATAGTAAGGATGTGGAATGTGAGTTCAAATCTCACGAGAAGCTACTTATTTATTTCTAATCCTTGCTGTTTAATTAAAACAACCTGACAAAACCTAGCATTACAGTGACAAAACCTAGCATTACAGGGGAAATAAATGCTGTGTTGGGGGTGATCAATTAAAAAGTTGGGCTGTGATCACTAAAAAAGATCTTAATTTCCAAAGAACAAACTGGCACAAACTAGTGACCAATTTAGCATAAACTTACATTGCATATTGAACCTCCCTCTAAAAACTATTTAGGGGTAATTTTAAAAAATTATTTTCCCAATGCATTGAGGTGTGTGCAAAATTTCAAGTTTCTACTATGAATGGTTAGGGCTGGGAAAAGTCCATATACATAGAAACATAAATGTCAGAACGCATAAATAACCTAAACCCAGCAATAAATCAGTGTTGTGGGTAATGGTGATTAATAAGGTGAAAAAAAACTAGTCAAAAATTAACAATAATAACAATGCTTCATCTAATAAATCTGGACAACTTAAGACTATTACATCTACTACTACTAGGTGTAAACAAACAATATATAGTGGAGAAACCAGATAAGGAAGAGTGTAGCTATATGACTAATTTTAAATGATGTCTGTTGAATGGCTTCCATGGCCCATAGGGTAATCAGGTCATGGAACTTTCGAGTCATAAACCTAATATCTGTTCTTTCTTTAAGCAAGCTGATAAAAGGTTTTGTCTTATAATTGGTAGGTATCTGCATGGGCAGTGACAAACTTCCTCCCATAGGAAGTGCCAGTAAGTTCTTTAAAATCAGGAATACCTGCCTTCTACAATAATTCTGGATTCTTATCTCTCTTTCTCCATTTCTGCTTCACAAACCGTTTCTCTGCTGAACCAATCTGGG
>VCCN01001245.1:967564-979294 GCA_006491835.1 Architeuthis dux
GTTCAACCAAAAATCAACCATTGTAAAATAATATAATAGATGCATATATAATATTTCTATTTCTATATATATAATAATAATATTTATTTTTTTGTCTCACAGGTGGTCGAAACAAACAGGTGCGCCATGAGAGCCAAGTACTTGAGAAAGGACACATCATTGGCTGCGCCATGGACCTCACTGTACCTCAGATCTCCTTCACTGTCAATGGCCAAAAGGTCCATGGTGTCTTCAAAGATTTCAACACTGATGGGATGTTTTTCCCAGTGGTCAGCATGTCCGCAAGAGTCAGGTAAAACAGTTGCTAAAACGTTTCTTTTTGGGGTTTTTTCAAAATTTCGCCCCAAAAATAGGTTTTTAATGGAGGTTCAATTTGCAATGTAAGTTTATGCTAAATTAGTCCCTAGTTTGTGTCCGGCAGTGTCCAAACTTGCCTTTTGAAATTTCAGACTTTTTCAATGATCACTGCTCAACAAAGGGCGAGAGAAGTAACTTATTAATTGATCACCCCCAACATAGCATATATGGGTGGTGGTGATTCATAATTTCCCTTGGAAATGCTATTATATATTATTTGCAATGCATTTCTCTATTAATTTTGTTTTTTGAAAATTCTCCCTTAAATAGGTTTTTAGAGTGTGGTTCAATATGCAATGTAATATGCAATGCAATATGCAATTTAATCGGTCACCCCCAACACAACATTCTGCCAAAAAATGTTGGTTTCATGATAGTTTTTATTCAGTGGCAAACAAGACCTGTTTTAATTTTTTTTAAATTATCATGTTTAACTTTTAAATCTAATTGTATTACTTACTGCTACCCACAACACTGGTTTATTGCTGGGTTAAGATTATTCATGTGTTCTGACATTTATATGTATCTGTGTATCTAAGTATCTGGACTTTGCCCAGCCCTAACTGTTCATAGTAGAAAATTGAAATTTTGCACACAACATTTCCCTCAATGAGTAAGAAAAATGCTTTTTTTTTGTTTTTTGAAAATTACCCCCCTAAATAGGTTTTTAGAGGGGGTTCAATATGCAATGTAAGTTTATGCTAAATTGGTCACTATTTTGTGCCCGCTTGTTTTTGGAAAATTCAGACCTTTTTTAGCGAGAGAAGTAACTTATTCATTGATCACCACTTTTTCCAACTTTTTAATTGATGATCCCCAACACAGCATATATGGGTGGCAGTGATTCATAATTTCCATTGGTATGCTAGTTTATTATTCAAATTTAATTTTTTATACAATTATCGAACCTTAACTAAATTATGATTTTTTAATCCTGAACCAATATTTTTTTTTTGTTTCTCAATTTTTCAGTGTCCGCTTCATGTTGGGTGGAGAGCATGGTCGTTTAAAATTCAATCCACCCGAGGGACACTCACCTGTGTATGAAAGTCTACTACCCAGAGAGAAACTTAAGATCGAGCCCTGCTTCTACTTTGGTGAACAGCATAAGAATATAATCAGTGGGACAACAGAGATTCTGGATTTCAATCCATTTGTACCTAATCCAGTCGACACCTCTCATGTAAGTAGCCACAAAGATGATGAAATTATATTTGTTCCTGCCCTGATCGAAATTCCTCCCCAATACCTTCTAGGGCCATCAGGCAAAGCAATGTACTGGATTTGGCCTGCGGGTCATAATGCATACCCTGATTTAAAACCCATAAGAACCCACTATAACACTGTGTCACATACAATTTAATTGATCTGCACAGTCTCTGATATAATATTATATTTTATGCTTGATTTTAACTTGTGAAGTTTACTAAGTGACATATACTGAACATCCTGGTGAAGTCCTGTGACTGTGTGTCAATTTGCCTACCCAGAATCCCACATAATGTTCCATCAAGTAGAAATGGGTCTGAGTTCTTATGGATTCAATAAAGAGTCAAGAACTGATTTCAATATGAATGTAAACATAGGTTTGGAGAAGCTTCTCTTTGTCTGCCATTTAAAATGAACCTTAATATCTATTTTTCAAATTGAATTTCAGGGTCCCTAAAATCATGGGGCCCCTGTACTCATGCAATAAGATGGCCCTGATTCATTCCCTGGCTGATATTCCTAACAAAAAATTGGTTCTCAAACTAAGAACCATGCAGCGTGCCCAAGAAAGGATCAAAATAAAATGGTCTAGGAGATATTGGCACCGCAATAGAGAAACCAGGCAAATCTTGGGGAAGGACTATGTCCAACGACAGACGTTAAAAGGATGTTGATGATGATGATGAATTATCCTTTTACCTTAATAATCATTGCTACGCACAACACTGGTTTATTGCTGGGTTTAGGTTATTCATGTGTTCAGACATTTATATCTATCTATGTATCCGGACTTCGCCCAGTAGTAGAAATTTGAAATTTTGCACACACACTCCCCTCAATGCTTTTTTTTTTTTTTGAAAATTGCCCCCTAAATAGGTTTTTAGAAGGGGTTCAATATACAATGTAAGTTTATGCTAAAATTTATTTGTTTTTGTATTTCTTTTCAGGTGGCACTCCCTACTTACATTGAAAATGTGCGAGATAAACTGGCAGAAAATATTCATGAGTTGTGGTCAATGAACAAAATAGAACAGGGATGGACATATGGAGATGTAAGATGGATTTTCTATTTCTTTGTCTTTTGTTTCCTTTGCAATAAAATGCAATTCAAAACTTTCATGTATATTCACTGTTTATTTCATACATAATGACTGTTAAAAGTTGTTCACTGTTTATTTCCTACATAATAATGACTGTTAAAAGTTGTTATACCCTTTGTCAACCCTGACAGGAGCCAGTATGTATAGATTCCATATATAACACATCATAGTGATCCTTTTGATTTCTAGTAAGAAAATTGACTGTATTTACTCATGTATAATGCAAGAGAAAATTGGTGAATTTGGATCAAGTTTTCGAGAGAGAAATCGAATTGTGCTTTTCAGTTTCTATAAAAAGTGCAAATTTATTTCTCTATCTAAAACTTGACCAAAATTCACCAATTCTCTCTCACATTATACAAGAATATATATATATATATAGATATACGATTGCTTTAAAAAATGACCAAAGGGGGGAAAGGTTGAGAAACCCTGGTTTGGATGTTGACATAAGTTTTTCATCCGGAATCCCAGAGTCTTTCAGCAACTTTTGTTACACATGTTTTTTTTTCTCTTTCCAAAAATATGACATAAATTTCAGAACAACTTAATACATACAGTGTCACCCATAAATAAGTACACCCCTACCAGTATTTTATAGAAATTTAATTTTCTTCTAAACCAAATATAGCAGGATTTTATTATTTTTAGTGGAACATTACACAATCAGAATGGATATTATCAGGTATTATTTGTGAACAAACTCTACAGCATTGAAACTCTGTTGCAAAAATATGAATATGTTGCTGTCCAAAGATGAGTACACACCAACAAATAAATATTTTTGGCAATTTTCGTCCCCCAAAAATTCCAATGAAACTAAAATGATATTTTACTTACATTGTTTATTCAATGAGACCCTCGTGCTTGATGTTTGTTTTTTGGGGAAAAAGTGGGTTTTATATACGAAAGAGTTCTGATATGCCCATGCTTATATACCATCAAATACTACAGTTCATTTCATTCATTTTCTTCTTCTTCTTCTTCTTCTTCTTCTTCTTCTTCTAGGTCAGAGATGATACCAGGAAAAAGCACCCTTGTCTCTGTACTTTCGAACAACTGCCAATTTCTGAGAAGAAATATGATATCACTTTGGCGTTTGAAACCTTAAGGTGAATTGATAATCTATTTATTTTGTTCTGTTAATATCTTTTAATTCTTTGAGAGAAAAACTGGTTTAGGTTTGTAAACCCGGTTATACTCAAATCATTCAAAATATCAAAGGGAGATAATCAGTTGACTTATGTGGCTGCTGCTGCAGCCGGTAACCTATTCCAGACATTTACATCTTAGTTTTTATGAACCTATTCCATCTAATCTCGGATTAGGGTTGAATTTGGAAAGAAAAGACCTTTTTCTGGGCAAAGAAGTTGACGGGCAATTTTGTTGTTTGACAATGCATGCCCTTGTGTTGCAATTGTAATGCAGCAGACAAGCATGAAGCTGGAATGAGAAGTTCTTCTACATGTACCATAATTTCTAGATGTCTCATCTTCAGATTATCACTTGTTTCACACCATGCAACACTCCTTGTTTGGTCAAAGGTTCCAACAAGTTCAATATATTGAAATGTTACTCAGAATTCATTGAATCAAAATTGGAATCGTTCTTTTATGATGGAATGCACAATTTAGCTGAAAGGTGGTGTAGGGTCATAGAAAGCCAGAGAAAATACTTTGATGACTGAATATTGATGCTATGAATTTATACAAATAAAAGATTTTGTCCAAAAAGCTGGATTATATCTTATATGATGAAATACACAATTTAGTTGAAAGGACTTGTAAGGTTATAGAAAGATAGGGAAATACATTGATGACTGAATAATGATGCTATGAATTTATATGAATAAAATATTTTGTCAAAAAAATCATGGAAACTTTTGAATCTGCTAAATATGCTGGAGTACACAATTTAGCTGAACGGTAATGGTCATAAAAAATCAGGAGAAATACTTTGACTGAATAATGATGATATGAATTTATACGAATAAAAGATTTTGTCAATAAATGATGAAAACTTTTGCACTGACCTAATATTTTTCCACAAAGAAAAATTTTTCCAGCCAAAACTGAAAATTTGAATTGATTCCAAAACATTTTGAATCGTTCCTGTAGTGTCTCCCAGCTCATGGGAATCTCACTGAAAAGGAAGATGAAGCAAAAGGAACAAAGGACAAAGATAAATGTGGTGTTTACTGATCACCGTCAGAGAGAGGACTGCTCGTCCCTCCACTTCATGCAATTCTCTTTATTTTACCCCAGTTTGCCCGGTGCATGACCGGGAAGTCACTTCCGTCTCATGAGTTGTGGCAAGGGAGGTAACTCGAGGTATTTACTCCCTTGCGTAGCCCGGCCCGACACCACAGTTCCGTCATTATTTTTAAGAATGTATTTAAAATACCTTTTAGTATTTTAAATACAATCTTAAAAGTAATGACAAAAATCCAAATGTTATCATTCAATGAATTTAATTTACGATTTTCTTTCTTTTTATCTTTTCAGAACATTGCTGTCACTTGGCTATCATATCAGCATTCCGCATAAGAAAGAATCCGGATCCGGTTCCAACAGACTCAAAATGGTCAAACTTGGTTCCTAGTAAGTTAATTGCTCTCTTTGTAAAAGTAAATAGAAATAATTTTTCATTTGATTTCTTTTTTTAATAACATTACAAAACAAAAGAAAGGAAAGCTTCCAAAAGAATTATTATATGTTTTTATTGATAAAAGTGAAGTTGCTGTTCTATCTCTAATTCTTTTGATAATTTAATAAATATACTATAAAAATAGTGAAATTGCTTCAACTATGATACTAATGTTGGACAGAAGAATCATTGTGGCACCCGCAAGTTTGTGTTGAGCTATCCATTACAGCCTCTTGCAACCTGGTTAGACCATAATGGCTGAGTCTTATTGTCTTGATTTGGAACTGATACATCAACAGCTTCAAATATTTTGGTCAGCAGTGGTCAAGAGAAATGGGCCTATCCTATTGCAGGATAACGCAAGACCTCATACTTCACAAACCACCTGGGAAAAACTGATACAGTTAGGCATCGACGTCCTGCACCACCCTACCTATTCACTGGACATATCTCCAATCGATTACCACTTTTTCTTGGCCTTAGATGGATATACACACTGTAACGTTCTTGTTGTGTTTAGTGCCTCCATTCACTTTGTTAGTTTTTCTATTCTAGCTGTGTGAGATTAGAATGTGTTTGTTTCGTAACCATATTTAAGCTTGTTAAGAAAAGAAGACGGAACAAGATAACACGTGTGACAGGGCTGTTCGCCTGGTAAGAACTGAGCTTTCCCTGTTCCCACTTCCGGTCCACGTTTTCTGGGACCGGAACTGGAATGGGGTGGGGCTGCTGGGAGCTTGCTTCGGCATGTTTATTGATTTAACATATACATACATTACTGATTGATTTAACATACATATATATAAACATAACACACACCAGCAGGTGTACACCAATGCAGACCAGTTGACTCTTGTGACCACAGTTTTATCATGATGGATTAAATTCACTGTCAGATCATTGGTACAATTGTGTCAATTCTAATGGTGCTTAGTTTGACTAATAAAGTTGTGTTTGAGCCGAGTTATAACGTTTTAATGTTTGTGGTTCAAAACGGCCATTTATTTTCTCCCAACTTGATATATATGACAAACTTATCAGTTAAGAAAATTTCATCAACTCCTTTTCTTTTTTCATTTCTTTTTCCCACAGCTACTTGCAGAGCAATGGTTACAAGCCATGTCCTCTGGATTTGAATACCATAGTTTTGAACGAGAAGATGGAGGAACTTGTTGATCTCCTGGCTGAAAATACGCACAATGTGTGGGCAAAAGATCGAATCAAACAAGGTTGGACCTATGGACTTTGTGAGGTAAATCATATTCACACTTAGCTTTTCACCATTCAATTTCATATTTCTGTAGCCTTTAACCATTTTACAAAAACCTAGTCAATCAGACAAATTTAAAACAGAAGAAATAAAGGCATCTGAAAAGTACAATGTTAGAAACCATCAACCAAAACTGTTACTAAAACTGTCAACATAGGTTTCTACAGTTTTTAAGTGGGTTTAGTTGGCTGGCTGACTGATTGGCTGTCTATGTATATATCCTGCATACAGGCCGCACCAATGGAGTTAGAGAGCTGGAAATTTATGTTTTCATCATTCAATTTCATACTTCTGTAGCCTTAAACATTTTACAAAAACCTAGTCAGAAGTTTTAAAACATAAGAAATGAAGGTATATGCAAAATACAAAGTTCACGACAGGATCTTTTAGATAACAATAACTGGCTGATAATGTTAATCAAAGGATATACAAATTGGAATAATTTACATTCCTTGTTATAAATTCATTGTTATGTTTTGAATTCCTTTTAAATAGAGTCTTTGGGACTGATTGATTTTGATAACAATACCGTTTGATAGCATTATCCATAGGTATAGATTTTTTCAGACTGTTGTCCTCATCTTGGTTCATCTTTTGAACACAACGTTTTGTCCGTTGTACCCCACAGCCTTCTTCAGGTTGGTGTCGTAAATGGGGAGGGTTTGGAATGCTCAGATGAAGGGCCCCTGTGATGACTTGGGCTTCGAAGGAAGTCACAAAGTTAAACAAGATATATAAGTGACAACCTAACTTTTTTTCTATGTGGAAACATAAGGTGATCAGTCCGTTCTTTCAGTTCATCTGTTTCTTCTTAAGTATTAGCATTAGTTAGTGTTGTTAGTACTGATTAGTAGTTGAGACAATAGGGAGGAAAAATAGAATAGAGTGTGGTTAGCATTTAGAAGATTTAGCTGATCTTTAGATATGGCCTGATTTAGGAGATGCCAAATAGGTATTACCAGTCTTGTCCACGAGTTGACTCTGACTGGTGATATTGCATGGCAATTCCGAGACACTGAGGTTGACGTCAAGGTCAACTGTCTAGACAAGCAGGAAGTGCTTCTAAAAATAGCACAAGCCAACTCCTGTTGTCCAGAGGTTATGACAGCCCCCATCGAAGCATTGGAGCAGAATGTCCTCATTCCACTTTTGCTGTCCATTTTTGGTGTTATAGAAGCGTTTTTTAAGAGGTTAAAAGGTCGGGAAAAATCTATACATATTGATGATCCCTCATCTAATAAACAGCATCCTTTGTATAAGTTCCCTGTATACAACATTTTTCAATCATAAAAAGTTAACTGCTTTCATTTCAACCAATCAAAAATAATTTTATAAAAATTTTCTCTGGCCTACAAACGTTTGCTGAATGTCGACGGTTTAGCAATCGGGGTGTTGAAAATAGCCTAAACAGCCGTAACATGTACATCCATCAAAAGGTATCAATCCAATACACAAGATGGACCTAGGTTTTATACATTTGAAGTTTTTAAGGTTTTTGAAATTTTGAAGTTTTAGAATTTTAAGAAGATTTGTTTTAAATAAACGTCTAGAACACTGAAACTGAAAGAAAGTGTTCCCATTTTCATAGTTTATTGATTTCATGTTTCTTTCTTTTCATTTTTGTTATCCCTAAAAGGATAATGTCAACAAACGAAGTCCGTACCTTGTTCCTTACAACAAAGTTGATGAGCACATCAAGAAAGCCAACAGAGATACAGCCAGTGAGACGGTGAAAACATTGATGGCTTACGGTTACAACCTGGAACCTCCTACCAACGAAGGAGGTGACAGTGGGTCACAAGGTAATAACGGTGACAATTATTAAATTACTTTTCTTCCACAATACATTCTTGCATGTTACTTAGAAACTATGGTCTGTTGAATTTAGTAGAGAGATCTCAGTTAACCCATTAACTGCAGATGTCTGAAATTTCAGCCATTGCAGTTCTATAACTCAACTGCGAATGACAGATATTTTCATCAGTCTCACATATACAGGGTGGTGCAAAATGAGCTGAACAGTTTGTTTTCTCTGTAAACAATGGATCCTTCCACTTATAGTTACAGGCAGAAAAACATAATGGATAAACGCGTGGGAACATATCTAAGGATGAAAACAGTTAGAAATAAGATTAGTCTCCTGGGTCTAATTTCGAGGCATTTATTTCTAATCTGGGCAAAAAGAAATGGATGAAGAGAAGAAGTATTTTCTTAGGATAAGAAAGTGTAATTGTTAGCATACTAGATAAAAAAAACAGGGGTTAATCAAAGAGTTTAACGTGTGTATGGAACACACGGGCTAAGCCCTGGGTGTTAAAACGCTGGTGGCTAAATGAGCAAAGAGACTGGGTTACACAGTTTTTTATAGGAGGCTGCTGACATCACGCAAAAGGGGGACTTATATTTAGTTTTGTTTTTCATATCATCTGGGCCCATCTTATCATGGTAATAAAACCAGCCCAATGTTCAAAACCATATTTTCATATTTAAGACTATTTTTAGTAAAGTGGCTGCTACACAAGCATTAAGTGTTATAATGTTGTTTATTAAAGAAAATAATAACAATTATAAATTGTGAAATAAAGTCTCTCAGAATAATTGTTAAAAGTCTTAAACATCAAGTTGAATTCTCACTTATTCAAAATATAAATAATTTATGAATCGGTAGATAGTAACCACCACGAAGATAAACAACGATAAATCCAACACAATCATTAATTTCCATCTTACTTCCACTCTATGGAAGATACTCTAGTGTCTTTTTTATTTTCTGTTATTTTTTTGTAAAGTAAAACGTAAAGCGTCCATCTCTTAAGAGACAACTCCCAATGGAGTATACACCTGGTGACGAACACCTGGTTTCTGTTGCATGCGTCAGCTTAGTGATCCTTGCAAGTTTCAAGTCTGGTCGAGACCAGGACTTTATTCTTACAAGTTTTTATGACCACCCCTTGGCAGGATGCAAGTCCACTGAAGGGATACCTCCACCCTAATCACACAGCTTAGAGTGTACTCAATATTCTTATACTGCAGTCCCGCATCTTAATATACACTAACATCTTCACAAAAAGTGTCAATATATTAATATATCATATACAAAGAAAGATAACTCTGTTGACAGCGAACAAGTGTATCTACAGAGTCTAACAAAAAGGTTTCTGTAACTTTAAATGGAAAGGTCTATTGTTTTTACAGAGAAAACAAACTGTTTATTTTGTGCCACCCTGTTTAATCAAAGTTATGGCTGCATTTAGAACATGGCAACCGAGCTGTTCCAGCCACAGTTTATGGGTTAATCTATCATATTTGCTGGCCTTTAAGAGACGTTATTTTGCAAACAAAAGTCAATATTACATCCTACTAGTAATACAAAGAACAAAGGTTAAAAGAAATGCCTTTGTACAATGTCTGTCTTAATAGTAAGTAAACAGTAAATACAGTCATTTAGTGGAATGAAACCTTCACACTATTCCAGTCGGTTAATTTGTTTTTATTATTATTTATCTGTTATAATTTATACTATTATTTTGAATTTCCTTATTAGATTTTTTAGTATTTTGTGTTTTTAGATTATGACATGCATATAATTTTTAACAAAATGTATATATTTTTTTTAAATTGCTCAACTTTTGGTATCTGCATGAATAAGCATATGTGTGTATGTGTATAGATATATATATATATATCGTATTTTGCAGCATATAAGATGCACAGGTATATAGTATGCACTGGTTAGGTGTTTGGTAATATATCATATATATATTCATTCTAAAATTGCCCAGATCGTTAAACTAGGGTGAATCATAGATCTCAAGCTTGATCCCAAAGATGACCTTTACCATGAAAGGCTCAGAGTTATTTTGAGAGTCAGATATTTTTTTTAAATGCATATTTTATATGCTGCAAAATACGGTATATATACTTACACATATTTTGATAATGTATATATATATATATACATACACATATTTTGATAACTCAAGGTGAAGTTATGTATTTCTATGTGTATAACTAATATATACTAGTATTAATTTAGTTTTCCTTAGTCTACTTAGTTCTTTGCATGTATTTGTAGCACCGTTCTTAACCACTTGGAACCAGCTGATGAGATATCTAAGGAGCAATTTATTTATCCTAGAGAAGCGGACAATATTATGTTGTTAGAAATTGTCTGTCCTCAAATAACAGAAAAATTGTCATTTTTTCCCCTAAAAACAACCCCCAATCCCCCCAAAGAGTAAAAGAAATTGTGAGGCAATAAATAAGTATGAGACAAAAGAACAGGGACAAATGAGCGGAAGATGTATGGGTGTGGGTACAAAACAGTGTGAGACAATTGAGCGATTCTATATCTTCTGTTAGTTATGTTTTGGTTTATGTACTAGAAGTATTAGTAAAGCAATTATTTTATTATTCATTTTTCATTAGATGAAGTATTGTAAATCAGTCATATTAACTTTGGACTACTATTTAACTAAGTATAATAACTGCTCATTTGTCCTCACTGATTTGTCCCCACTAATCTTTCCCTGCGCATTTGTCCCCACTCATTTGTCCCTGCTCTTTGTCTCACGCTCACTTGTCGGTCCACCAAACGAAATACCCCAGTCCCAAGTGGTTAATGGTATTGCAGTTTCCTTTCTGTTTTGAAAGAAATGTAAATAGAAAAGAAATACATATAATTATATATAAAAGATCACAACCTCTATCATTTGCTTAACTCTTAAATTCATAAAATTTATGAAGGGAAATTTATCAAGAGAAATAACTCCCAACTCAAATTATCCCTCTTTGATGATTAGAATTATTTTCAGTTTTTTTTCTATTCGATTTACAGAAGAGTTCCACTATTTTTAATTTTAGTCATTGGAGAGTTACACTGTCAATACAAGTGGTTGCAAGCGGTCCATTAATTTAAGAGTTAAAAACATCAATAATAATTAGGATTAAATATATTTATTTTAAACATTGCTTAAGACAGTTGCATATATTTAGTGATATTTTTTACATCTATTTATCTATTACCTTTTTTTTTATTGAATATTAAACAACTCCTCGCAAACTCTCTCAGTTGACAATCATTAATAGGTTATGTGATAAAAAATTCTTGTGCTATATATTTTTCGCACTGTTATCATCATTGTGATG
>VCCN01001245.1:1050507-1060955 GCA_006491835.1 Architeuthis dux
TGCCGCAGTTAAAAGGTTAAATTAATTACTCAGAAACTGGTGGCTTGATTGGACTGGAAATTGCTTTATTCTCCAAGTTAGAGCATTTTAACTGTATTGCGCTACAAAAATTCCACTATGATGTGCCGTTTTTTTCTGTGTTACATTTACAAACCCATTAACAAATATAGAGAAATATAATATAGATACATAACAATCAACATTAATTGTTATTAAAACATCAACTTATTTTCTTTCTTTTGGTACTGTAGCTCTAGTAATTTCTCTCTGAGTTTTGGGGATGAGGGCAGGGCCGGTGCCACCTATTAGGCAAAACTAGGCAGTTGTCTAGGGTGCAAACCTCAGAGGGGTGTGTGGTGTCTCCCAGCTCATGGGAGTCTCACTGAAAGGGAAAGATGAAGCAAAGGAACAAAGGACAAAGACAAATGTGATGTTTACTGATCGGCGTCAGCGAGAGAACTGTTTTAGTCTCGCTTCTGATCGGTCTTCTTTATTTTCCCCGGCGCATGACCGGGGACTCACTTCCGTTTTATGGGTTTGTGGCAAGGGAGGTAACTCGTGGTATTTGCTCCCTTGCGCAGCCTGGCAGGACATCACAGGGTGCATAAAGCAACTGGGGCAATAATGTTAAGACTCGCCTGGGGTGCATAAAATCCTTGCACAAATATTAAGTCTGGCCTAGGGCGGAAGAAACCCTCAGAGACAATTTTCACCCCAAAATAGGTTAGGGTTACGGTTTTATGGAAATCCATATAAGATTTTGTATATATTGATGCAAAGCCATGTAATAATTTCTCATTTATTTTGTCTGTTGCAATTGCCCTTAGTGGCAAATGTCCTCAGGGGGAATTGTCCTTCAAGGGCAATTGTCCTTCTTTTTGCCATCTTCTCTTGCTGCTGCAGCTGCTGCTTCCTTGTCTATTATCTCTCTCTCTCGCTTTCTTTAAGTTTTTTTTTCTATCCCATGACATAGTAGATATTTAGACAATGCCTGATTAATTATGTAGCAGAAGCTTATATTATGGGCCCCACATTTTCAAGGTCCCCGCGCTAAATGCTTGCAAGCTATTAATTCTGATTCAGTGATTCTGCACTTGCTCTATTACTATAGTACTATACTACCCTCAACTTTTATGAATGACTGGATGTTTAAGGTTAGCGATTTTAGCCAATTATCAACTTTAATTGAGGTTATTATTTTAACACAGTAATTAATGGATATTTGGTATCTATGACATACATACTTATAAATACAAAGTTATTTGAAACTGAAGTCGTAGCTGCTGTATAAAGATGAAAACGAAAACAAAATAATACTATTACTGAAATGTCAGACATATTTGTCGTATTATCTGACTTCAACAAGGACAGATA
The DNA here is from genome assembly GCA_006491835.1 of Architeuthis dux. Lineage (NCBI taxonomy): Eukaryota > Metazoa > Mollusca > Cephalopoda > Oegopsida > Architeuthidae > Architeuthis > Architeuthis dux. Next base: position 1,051,882 of record VCCN01001245.1, read on the forward strand.
TATATATTTATTTCCATGCCAGGCACAGATCCAGGGAGAGGGTCAGTGTTTGATTAACTATGGTACAAAAGCAATATATATTACGAGCGCTGCAATTTAAAGGCCCCCGCGCTAAATGCTTGTAATCTGTTAATTCCAATTCAGTGATTCTGCACTTTCTCTATTACTATAATACTATAACAGCCTTCAACTTTTATGAAGGACTGGGTCTTTAAGGTTAGCAATTTTAGCCAATTATCACATTTTAATTGGAGTTATTAATTTAATCCAGTAATTACGTGGAGTGTGAAACTAATATTAAAAACTTTAAGTTTGCAACATTCAACTTTTCTCCTTAATATATTTATTGATTGAACAGAGATATTTCAGCTTGTCAGGCCATTTTTAATGTACAGTAGACAAATTCTACTCAAATTCTGATTATGCGTCCAGATCTTCTTTTTTTAAAATCAGTTGGAAACTATTTCAAAACTTTGTTCCAAAACACGATGAAGATACATGCCGTCGTGACTTAAATCGACGTAACGCAAATGCTACCGAAAGTGGAGTGTGGTATCTTTGTGATAATGTGATACATATTTGACACAAAATACAAAGGTATTTGAAACATAGTCATAGCCACTGCAGAAACATCAAAACGAAAATGAAGAAATACTATTACTGAAATATCAGACATATTTGTCGCATTATTCGGCTATATAACAAATAAAAAAAATTAATTACTCTACTAAGCAAGTAAAAAAATGTATGTTTTAATATCTATGTGTATTTTCTTAATTTAGGGACCCTTTATAACATATGCTTCAGGCCCCGCAACAAAAATAATAATAATAATAATACTTTCTATAAATATTGGTCGATAGTTGAAAAATACTTTCATTTCGTTTAATGACTGATGAAGATATAAAGAATATCGAAAAAAATGTTCATAATTTCATAAAGATTTCATAAAAACAGTCTTGTATTTCTTCCCTATAACACTACTAATAATAAAGATATACAGAATATCAAAAATCTTTATGATTCCAGTCTTGTTTTCTTCTCCTAATAATAATAATAATGATAATAATAATAATAATAATATGTGTATTCAAAATGCTTTCTTACAGTTATACCAAGATCTGATGATGAAGGTATATTATTTTTATAACGTTCGGACTTGTGCTGTGGTATGCCTCCAACCAGATTTCTTTGACAAACTACCCGTCATGTCACACCCATTTTTGAAGTGTTATATCATGACTCCTACCAAGTTTTATTTTTTTTAGTTATAATCGGGGAACATTATCAAATTTGACATCCATTTTAATTTCGAATCATTTGTTTTGAGTGTGGACTGTCTTTTATCCTTCCATATTTCATGCTGTGATTGTTTTGAAAGCTTGTCTATAGTAAGGAAACGTGTGTCAGCTAGATCCCTGGACTGGAGCACGTAAGTTCCATGGTTCAATCATTACAATTGTGTACATAAGGCATGGTAGCCTTAACTAATAACTTGGAAAAAATTAATTAAGGCATAATAGTTGGATGATTTGACAAGAGACAAGAACCCACAAGATTCTGTCTTTAATTTTGAGAAGAGTCATTAACATATAAATAGTTTTTGGACAATTGAGCTCATTCAGGTCTCTACAAAGAGATAAAAAATATCATTGTCCTGACAGATAAAGGAAATGCTACGGTCATACTCAATAAAAACTGGCAAACATAATTGAATTTAGTAACTTTAAAAGGCTACATAAAGATCCCACTTTGTCTACATAGAGGAAACTGTCTCAGATCCTGAAAATGAACAAGGATCACTTCATACCTAGAGATACAGTTGATACAATACCACAGAAAACTACCCCATATGTATGGCCCTCCTAAGGTACCTAAGGTACACAAAACAGACATACTGCTAAGAGCCATAGTTAACTACCTTGGCTCAGCATGTCACTCCTTTAGTTGCTTCCTGGCCAATGTTCTAAAACTGTTGTCAGGCAAGACACTAATGTATGTGTAGAAGTCGGCCCATTTTGTGGAACACATTAGAGAGGCGTCCATCTCGTCATCACTAATGGTGAGTTTCAATGTGATCAACCTCTTGAGTTGTTAATATTTTGTGTGCGGACAACACATTTTCAGTTTGGGCCCCAATATATATTGACAGGAAGAAGGCCTAGCTATGGGTTATCCACTTTCTCCTGTGATCTCCAACAATGATTGGAAAAGTAAGAAATCTTTTTCTTTTTCTTTACATAAAGATTTAAAGAAACATTATATGTAATATTTAACTGTAATATTCTGTCTTAGGAGACAACTCCCATTGGAGTATATATGGCCAGTTTCTTTTGCATGCTTAGTGATCCTTGCAAGCTTCAAATCTGGTCGAGACCAGGACTTTATTCTTACAAGTTTTCATGACCACTCCCTTTAGCAGGATGCAAGTCCACCAAAGGGATACCTCCACCCTAATCAAACAGCTTAGAGTGGACTCATTTAGCTGCTGAGTGCACAGGGAAATTTGTTCTAATGAAAAGTTTTCCACACTCTTCGCTCATACCGGGAATCAAACCCAAGACCTTCTGTGTGTGAGGCAGACGTGCTAATCATTACACGATCTGAGCGGACAAATAAATGGAAACGATACAAAATTTGAATTAGTCTCCCAAAATACAACAAATTATTGAAAAAAGAATCTTGCAAAATAATGGTTCCATTCTTCAAAATTCTGTGAATTTTTTGTGTGTTTGTGTGTGTGTTTGTGTTTGTGTTTGTGTTTGTGTTTGTGTGTGTTCAAGAATTGCTATTATGAAGAAAAAGTCACAAAAAGAAACAGTGACCCGACATTTCCACCCGAGACAAAACAGCACCAACAAATCTGTGCGCAGTGAATGTGCACAAGGACAAATCCAGGCAAGGACCAACAATTGTGTGCAGATTTCTCCTTGTGCAGATTCATTGTGCACAAATTTATCTTGCTCGGACATGTTGGTGAACTAAAAGAAACAAAATATGAATAACAACCTATCTCAAAATTTTTGACAAGAACAAGCCAGTAATTAAATTCATTATTTTAACTCTTAAATTCATAAACCACTTGTAATTGTCAGGGAAACTCTTCAATGAATAGTATAAAAATAGTGGAGCTCTTCTGTGAATTCAATAAAAAAAAATTATCAAATGGTCAAAGGGAGATAATTTTAATCACAAGTTATTTCCCTTGAAATTGACATTCTATTTTCTTTGTATGAATTTAAGAGTTAGCAAACATTTTAAACTTTCAACTTTGGTAAAACTTTTCAATGAATAGCATAAAAAATAGTGGAGCTCTTCTATGAGTCCAATATAAAATTACAAAATTTACCAAATGGTCAAAGGGAGATAATTTTAATCACAAGTTATTTCCCTTGAAATTAACATTCTATTTTCTTTGTATGAATTTGAGAGTTGATCAAAGTAGGCCAAGAAAATAAATTACTTGACACAAATTTAGCAAACATTTTAAACTTTTGACTTAAAAAATTATTTTTTAAATAAGCAATTTCTTTATATCACACCAAATCCAACAAAACCTATAAAATCCTGTTAATTATTTCATCTTATTAGCCCCTGTCAAGGTTTACTCTGGGGGTAACAGCTTTATGCTGCTACTGCCTGGGCAGGTAAGGTAGTTGTGGGAAAATGGTTTACTCAAGTGCTCATTCATCCACTCTCTTTGTCAACCATCATGGCATGCCAGTGATGAGATATTTTCTCAATATATCTAGTGATGGGACAGAATGAAAGGAGATGTAAATTTATGCCTTTCTCAAGGGCATCAGTGCAAAGTGAACATAAACATTCTCATCAGAAATTCAAACTCATTTCACAGATTCTGTTTGCTATATCGGTAACCATTACACCAACCCACCCCCCTATTAATAATAACAATTTTAAAAACATTTCTTTTTCAAAAATCAAGGATTAATTTTATTTTTGTTTATCTGTTCTCATGTTCGTATAATATTTTGTTGTCGTTACTTTCTTTACAAAATGTAACTTTAATTCTGATCCGGAATTTCAGCATTTATATAAGTATAATTCTTTTATAACATCTTGATTTTTCTAGCTCTATGATGGATTTACATTAAATGTGAACTGCATTTTGTTAGGGTTGCTATGGAGGTCTAAAGTATAACTCAGGAAAGTAGAACGCCTCGTGGCCATACAAAACAAGCAGCTTGAATATTTAAAATATAATCCATACATCAACCATAATTATTAACTCACTTAAGATTACAGGATCTGTATGGAAAGTATCCAGCCATTTAATATTAATGAAAAAATAGCCTACCTGGGGCAATGGCATCTTACACACTTATCCCAGCAGTTTTCAAAACAGTCTGCATTGTCCTCTTTACGGTTGATGAGAAGGCACTTGGCCTGTTATCTTTACAGTCAAGTACCAAATTAGCGCATCGCATGTTGATCATGCTTCCTTCTCTACTAGTTGTCAGCCGTTTGATTTCATTTCTTCCCTGCTTGATATAGCTGTGTGCTTTTTCTTTTTCTCGCTATTTGATAGATCCACAGAACGGTATAGAAAAGGAAGGCGATTTAAATGTTGATGGGGTGCACGAGATCTTTTAAATCTCTCCAATGATTCATTTAGTCCGACTTTTTTTTCAAGCTTTCTTCCCAATCTTTCCTATTGGTTTTGTTGTGCTCCAATTTATAAATTATTCTTTTTATTTCATCCGTGACTTTATTGTTTTTATTTCATTTACGTTAAATCTGTCCAATTATTCTTTTCCTCCGACTTTTTTGCAACCTATTTTCCCAGTATTTCCTATTGTTTTTGTTGTGCCCCAATTTGTAATTATTGTTTACATTTTATCTACGCCTATTGTTCCTCACAACATAGCACTCAGTCGTTGCAAATGCGACGGGCACACAGCACACAAGATCACTCAATGGCATCTCACTGCCAAATGAGTAACTCCACGGGAGAGTGTCTGTTCATGCAAGTGCAGTAAGGTCCCCTCTGATTGGTTGCCACATTACATCAATGCTGCTCAACCTGATCTCGAGTTATTCAAAATGGCTAGATACTTTCTGGCAGAGTTTGCATATTATACAAACTATCACAGCGATACTGCACTTCAAGCATCTTTCAAATTTATTGTCAAACTCCAGTCCAAACCTGGAGTTGACTTTGTTTTTCTACCGTAACAAGAACAACAAGAACAATCCTCACCAAATTTAGGGTGGTAAAAATTAACATTCCTATACCGTAATTTGAAACCACGACCAACTGATTGGTAAGCTGGTGTCTTACATATCTGCAAAATTTATCTTACAGATACACAAGGGCTATATTCATTCTAATAAATAAATACACTTATACTAAAAGAGATAATTTTTATTTATTATATATACAATTCAAAAGTTGCAGTAATCATCTTCAGTCGGAATAGAAGTAGGAGTGTAGTTTGACCCTGCAGTAGCCAGGCTTGTTTTCACATTTAAATGATTTGATTTTATCCGAGACTTTATTGTTTTTATTTTATTATGCTAATCATTGAGAATAAGAATCAGGATGTTATGAAATAATTATACTTAAATACTTGTAAGTCTATTATGCACGTTAAGAGATTTTCTCTCTTACTTTTATCTGTGTATTCAATATTTGGTTTTGAGTTTTGTTTCTGCTTTATAACCAGACATCTAAAAGTGTTTTTCTAAAAGCATCATGTCATCAATAATAATGTCAACAACTAGCATTACAAAGGAAATTATGAATCACCGCCACCCATATATGCCGTGTTGAGGGTGATCAATTAAAAGGTTGAGCGGTGATCACTAAAAAATGTCTGAATTTTCAAAAAACAAGCAGGCACAAACAGGTGACCAATTAGCATAAGTTAACATTGAAAATTGAACACCCATTAAAACCCTATTTTGGATGGGAATTTTCAAAAAAACAAAACAGCATTTTCCCTACTCATTGAGGGGAATGTGTGTGCAAAATTTCAAGTTTCTACTATGACCGGTTAGGGCTGGTTGTCCGGATACATAGATACATATGAATAATCTAAACCTTTGGTAGTGGTGATTAATAAGATCATTTGATGTTCCTATACCAACATTCTGATAATCATACCATTCAGTTGCCTTTAAGATTTTCAGAATGTAAGAGTTATCTCAAAAGTTTTGCAATATTTCTTGTGCTTCAGCAAAAATACAACTATACCTATACTGTCTATTGTTTTGAGAAGGGTCATTAACAATCAAAGAGTTTTTCGGGGGATTGAAATCCTTCTTGTTGTTTGTGTTATTAACATGATGTTTCGGCTGATCCATTCTACAGCATTCTTCAGTTGTACTATCAGAATGTAATGGTGGTAAACTGAAATTTTTCGCTCCAATGGTAGCAATGCATATAATGTGGGATTCGGGTGTTTTCCATTTGCTTATATTGTTAGGTCTGGATTCCCATACCATGTCCCTTTTGAGTAGCAGAAGCCACGTCAAGTTGAACACTGCACTTGTCTGACTCATACACTCAGGCGACATGTTGATGTATGCTGCTTCTTTGATTTTTCTCAGTTTCCAATTCCCTGTCTATAATCCAGACTTCTTACCAGAAAGGATAGTGTTCAAAGTATGAAAATCCAGGCCTAACAAGGAAAGGAAAGAAAAACATCTGAATTCTACATTATAAGCATTGTTACCATTGGAGAAAAAGAATTGTTTGCCACCATCACATGGAGAAAGCCGTAGAATGGATCGCCGAAATGTTATGTTAACAACACAAACAACAAGGAGTTCAATCGGCCAAAAAACCCTTTGAACTATACATATATTTATGTTGTTTGTATGTCACAAGTACATTATGACCTCTGTCACAAGTTGAATTGTTATATGTCTGTACCTTCTGTTCATCCAGCAATTTAATCAAGGCCAGAGCAATCACTGGTTTGGGGCAACCAGAGCAGGGCACAACACTTAGCAATTTATAAAGGCAATGGTATATCATAAAGTTTCCAGGAAAAAATTTCCAGGGAAAACCCTTATTAAAGGGACAGAAGAACAACCTAAATCTATAGTTTTGAGAATTTTTTGGACAATTGAACGCCTTTTTTTGAGAAGCGTCATTAACATTCAAAGAGTTCTTTTCTATAGTTTTGAGAAGCGTCATTAACATTCAAAGAGTTCTTTTCTATAGTTTTGAGAAGGGTCATTAACATTCAAAGAGTTTTTCTGATGATTGAACTCCTTCTTGTTTGTGTTGTTAACACAACATTTCGGGACAATTCATTCTTCGGCCTTCTTCAGGGGTAATATGTAATATTTACTCTGCACTACTGGAGAAAGAGACAAGGAAAAGAGACTCTTTTCCTTATGATGAATCTATCAAAGAAAGAAAGATTCTTTGGGACTTTGGAATTCAAATGGAACACCCAATTCAGCCCAAGGGAACAGATCTAGTTATCGTAAACAAAGAAGAGAACTCTCTATAGTTTTGTGAATGGACATTCAAAGAATTTGGGACTTCTACTTGTTGCTTATGTTGTCAACATAACGCTTCAGCCGATCCATTCTATGGCCTTCTTCAGGTGTATGATCCGAATGTAATGGTGGTAAAAAAAAAAGATTTCTGTTTACCATCATTACATTTGGGTAGTACACCTGAAGAAGGCCATAGAATGGATCGACTGGACCGCCCTCTTAGTAACATAAACAATAAGGAGTTCAACCATCTAAAAGATTCTTTGAACTGAAACGATTATTTTTCTATATAAGCTCCATCTACGTCAATACACTTCTGTAGATGTGGTTTCCAGCCTTCTAATCTATTTTGATTAGAATAAACTTGAAAATAGTTAAACATCTGTAAAATCAGAAAGACCTTTATTAAAGGTGTGTGTGGAAGATAGTTATAGGTGAATCGTTTGCCCAAGTGGTTACTCAGCCACTTTCTTCTTCAGCCATCATGGCATGCCAGTGACAAGACATTTTATCAAGAAATTTGGTGAAATATATGAACCAGCAGTTAAATCTATCAAACTATGGGCTTACAGCCAAATCACATTGGACACACTGATTCTTGTATGATCACCAAAAATTAAGTAAAGCAATGTCGAACCTGGTCAGTACCTAGATGGGTGACCACTTGGGAATACCAGGTGCCGTAAGCGAAAATGATGAAGTGAGTGACGCCACTTCAAGTCTATTTCACATATCCAAGCCTAGACAAGAGAAACTTGTGATATAGGAAGCCCAGGCAGGGACGGCTGATGCCATAGCCAGCGTAAGGGCAATAGCTTGCAATCAAGAATTCAAGAAACATATATCTATCTGAGATAGTTTGAGAAAAGCTGAGCTAAAGAAACAAACTTTTAACCTATTTTGCCAGAAATTTCATCCATGATCATACTTTTCAATACATCTGGAATTCCATCAATTAATATTATCAATCAATGCTATGCTTTGTATTAAGTTGTCTTGTTTTTTTTAAATCTTCAAATACCTGTTGGATACAGTGGGTAATTAACAAACAGTTATTGTCATCATCAGTTTTTATATGAAAATGTCTTTTCTTATAATAGTCTTTCAAGTTGTGGCAATCACTATATATGTATATATATGTACATATACATATATATTTCTAATATTTGTGAATATTTCTAATAATCTGTTTTTATGTGTTTTGTGCCATTGTGACCATTTGTATGGAAAGAGATGTTGGCACTAAACAATCTATATGTGGCTCGAGTGCATGTGTATATTAATTTTCAATTCTGTATTAAATCTTCTGCATAAATCTATACTGACCAAAGAAATATGATGATAAAAAGTTAATTTCAAATGAGATAATTATAATGAAATAATTTCAAATTGTAATTTTGAATAGATTTATTATCATAATCTTTACTAGTTCTTCTTTTCATTTTCTTTTTAGAAAAAAAATTAGAAAGAAAATTATATGTTTCTTTGGTTTATGAAATAAGTAAAAAATACAAAACAAAAAGGCTGACTGCTTTGCTTTCTTATTACAATACTTAAAATGAGGTATTGATGTCAATATATATATATATATATATATA
>VCCN01001245.1:1063060-1077310 GCA_006491835.1 Architeuthis dux
TATATATATATATATATTTATATATATATAATGTACTCTGGCTTAAACAATGTTTTCATTTATAATGTATATTTGTAGAATGGTCAACCTTAGTTTCAGTTTGTTCAAAGTTAAAAATTCCACTAATAAACACTATATAAGTATCTGTGAATTTCAGTTTTTGGTTGTAAATGTAAAACAATTACTCAAACTGAGAAAAAAATTTAACTTTTTAAAAATTTGATTGGTGAAAAATCAATTGTTCAACTTTGAATCCTGTCTTTTTTCAAAATGTCAACTCTAAATCTCGGATTGCCCGTGACAAAACATTTAATTCCTTACAACCCCTTTCTTTCAGATTTCCAATGCATTTCTATATAGTAAAATTATTGGTTATATGTATAACATCAGAGGAGCCACATTGGACCCACAGACTCCATAACTGCAGGGAGTGCTGGAGCTCTGGGGCCACAATATATCTGAGGAGCCCTGAAAAATCTAAAAAATAATGTAAAAAATCTAAAAGAATAATGTAAAAAATCTAAAAAATAATGTAAAAATCTATGAAAATTTTGGGGGGAGGGTGCATTTGGACCTAGTGCCACCACTGATATTGTAAATGCTTTGTTAATTATTTTTCTATAGAAATGCATTGAAAATAATTTTAATATAGAAATGAAAAGAAGAAAGGGATTGTCAATGGTCAGGAATTAAAGCAAGCTTACAGACTAGGCTGGTATATATATGATGAGGAGAAAACTGGTATTTTATAAATCTGATCTATATACAAATATAAACAATGTTAGATTCCAAATTAATTTAATAAGCTAGTCTGTGATCTTTTGAATTGATAATGAATTCCTTTTAGGATCAGATCAAAGATTCATTAGTCAAATGAGAGAAAAGGCTCTGCTTTTCACTTTTTTTCTGCATGTTTGAATGAATTTTCTTGTATTTATAGTTGCAGTTAAACATGGTTTACTGAGTATGCAGCTTGCAGAGGCAGTCAAATTAGAGGTAAGTACATTTTTATTGCCTTCTGTTCTGTAATAAAGTAGACCCCCATTATTACGGCACTCCTGGGTATTGCCGTTATAATGAATTTGCTGTTAAAATTTTACAACACTGAAAGATTTGTCTAAAGTTAGTTAATGGTTATGTTAAGAGTTAGGTGTAGGGTTTTGGGATTCGTGTTGGGAACTAACAATAAAGACCCAGCATTTTGGGTCTTTTTCAGTGAGAAAAAAACTGCAATTTTATTGGAGGCGGGGTGTCGTACTTTAAAATTATGGGTGTTAGCTTTTGGTGGGAATAAACAAAAAAGATCCATGAATTTTATTAAGAGAAAGTTTCAACTAATTTGACTCAAAAACTTTGAAAAACATTTGCAGCGATTTCAAGCATAATAATCAAATAATTACTGATACAGTAATTATTTGATTATTCATGTTCATCGATTCAGTTTCTTTGCCATTGTTATTGATTTGCTCGCTCTATATTTTAATTTGCTCACAGAATGTTTTAATTAGCTTGCTCTATTTTTTAATTTGCTCGCTCTATTATGGACCCTTACCTCTTTAGCAAATATCTAAAACAAATTGAATTGAAAAAGATTAAGAAAAATGGAGGTGATGGTTGGATTTTTAAGCCCTAAAACAAGGCTTTCGTTTTTTTATTAATTTTTGCTACTATTTACCTTCATCTTAATTGTTACTTTTTATCGCAACTAAACTCAAGCTTGTTTCCCTTCAGCAGTTAGTAAATAAATTAACAGCCAGGCTCGGTAAAGCAACAACAATTAAGATGATGGTAAATAGTAGCAAAAATTGATAATAACGATTTACAATACTTGATTTAATAATATGAATAAAGTCTTTCATTTATCAACCATTTTGTTTAGTGACCTGGTCATTGGAAGGGAACCTGAATGTTAACCAGGGAACGCCTGTATATAATTAGAAATATGATATGGGTTAGAGTTACTACAAATAGTTTGGCCTCATAAAACTAGATTTATGAATTATGACCAATTCTCATACATTTTTCTTTGAACAAAAAAAAACATCAGCTAAGATTTTTTTTAAATTAGCTGAATATTGTTTGAACCTTATTAACACTTATAACTTTGATCTGTGCTGTGTTCAGTTAATTATATTCATAGGTGTTTAAAAAGATTGATTGAATATTTTTTAAATCTCTGTTGTTTATAACTTTGATGTGCTGTGTTATTTATGCTAATTTATATTCATAGGATTTTTAAAAAATTTGACTGAATATTATTTGAATCTATTTTGTTGAATGTAAAATGACTGATTCAACCATTTTTCATAGGTTTGCCGAATCTCGCAACATCTTTGTGATTCCCAGTTGAGGCATCGTGTGGAATCCATTGTTGCGTTTTCTGATGAATTTGTTGGAAATTGTCAAAAAGTAAGTAAACCTGCATCATAAATTTTATTTGGTTAACACGTTTGGTGCCAATGTTTTTTTTCCACTGATCTGTGTAGGCCAAGAATAGAACAATGGGGATTATCCAAAGACTGAATAGTATTGCTGGAAAGCCGGTACTAGTTAAACCAGTGTGCAGAGGACAAAATGAAGACAAGGTGCGAATTTCAAAAGGGGGATGTTACGTAATTAACATTGTTTGGCACTTAACAAGTAAAGTAGCAAAAACATTAATTGATGTCCTTTGGTGCTGAACATGTTAAGCACTCCCATTTTAGTAGATTCTGTTGCATGTTAAGCAATATCAAAATTAATGGGTTCACTGATTAAAACCCATAAGAACCCACTATTTTATCCTTGATTTTAATACATGAAGTGTACTAAGAGACATCTAGTGAACATCTTGGTACAGTCACATGACTGTGTGTCAATTTGTCTACCCAGAATTCCATATAATGTCCCTTATGGGTTTTAATCTTCAACAGCCAGATACCAGAGAAGGTATGTGGGACCCGCAGACCCCGCAACTGCAGGGTGGATGGGTGTGAAAAGCTCTGGGGTTGCAATATATCTGAGAAACCCTGAAAAATCTATAATCTAAAAATAATCTAGAATAATTTTCAGGTGGGCACAGTCAGACCTAGCACCGCCACTGCACATACACAATCACACAATTGTTCTCTATAATCTCTCATCTGTAAATATTTAACTTATTTAAGTTATTTGACTCCTTATTTCTATCTGTTTCTTTCTCAGTCTTTAAACCTGTGCTTTGAGAACTGACTCATGCTACCATGCAGAATACTGAAATAAACAAAGTTACAACATTTAAAAATACAGCACAAGGATATTTATAATATGAACAGGAGAGTTACACCCATGATTGGAGGTAACTCTAACCAAACTATATGATGGTATACACAATCAGGAAAGATAACTCTTATTATACTAGTTAGTATAATGGCATGTACTATACTTCTTTTAATAGTTTTATTCACATTTACAAATTTATTTTATTTTTATCATCCCTCGTACTTAAAAGATATGATAGGTGTATAATAAATGGGTCAAATTGCTTTGTTAAGTTGTTGCTGCATGATCTAACTCCACGACGTATGACATCTGATTATTCTTTTTTCCAGGATCAGTTATGGCGTTACAATGCCATCAAACAATCTGATCTTCCTTCGGCTGTTACTGCCAAGAAGACTCGGGAATTCCGATGTCCTCCCCAAGAACAAGTAAGTGTTACTTATTTATCTGCTCACAAGATTACATAGCTTTTATATTGTTATATGACGGAACTTTCAGGCATTGCAGAGGGATAAGAACCCCCCAAACAGGGGCCACCTGTTCTTTCACCAAAGTCGCAAGACACTAATTAAAAAAAAATAACCTTTCACCAGAGTTGCAAGACACTATTTTAAAAAAATAACCTTTTATCAGAGTCGCAAGACTCTATTAAAAAAATAACCTTTCACCAAAGTCGCAAGACTTTCAGAACTTTAAACTGATTTCGGCTAAACAAATCAATCAATCAATCATCCGATCCCAAAAACACGGGCCAGAAGTGAAAACGAGGAAGGCTCTCTTCTTCACAGGCAATAGCCCTGAGCACACATATCTTTGTTCCATCTCTCCGCTTCTTTTCTTTTCTAAGCATCACTAAATACAGTTATGAACCAAACACGTTCAAACTAAACACAGCTACGAACAGAAAGGAACAAACGAACAACAAGCAACAAAGGCACTAATATCAGACAACATTACAGGCCCTTCCACTTAAAATTATGGACAACTTTTTCTGCTTGTTTCTATGTTTCTCTGTCTACAACCTCAAATGGAAGAGTCCATTGTTTACAGAGAGAACAAACCGTTTAGCTTATTTTGCACTACCCTGTATAATCAAAGTTACTGCTGCATTTAGAACACGGCAACTGAGTTGATCCTGCCACAGTTAATGGGTTAAGATTTTATCGTCACCAAATGTTATGTCGACAAATCGTGGTTACCTATATTTGAGACAGACCACTTGTGCATTGTTACACGTCTAACTATAATATCTATGGCTGTGTGTTATATCCACATAATCAGTTGTTATATTTCCAGTGTTGTTAAACTTTGGGTGGTACAAGTTAAATCCAACTATGTCATACTTTGGATCCTTCCCAAATATGTTGAATCTTTTTCTATAGTTTTGAGAAGGGTCATTAACATTCAAATGGTTCTTCGGATGATTGAACTCCATCTTCCTCTCTGGGAGGAAGTCCAGATTATTGACAGAGAATGCTGTTGGAAGCAGAGAAAAATCAAAGAAGCAGCTCATGTCAACATGTCAATTAAATGTATTAGCCTGATAAGTGTGGAGTTCAACCCAATGTGGCTTTCGCTGCTCAACAGACTCAAACCAAAGACACAGAAACACCTGGGCCCTGCATTATAAGTTTAACTCCAATAAAAATAAAAACTTCTTTTTACCCCATCACACTCGGATTTTACACATGAAGAAGTCTGAAGAATGGATCGGCCGAAACATTGTGTTTACAACACAAACAACAAGAAGGAGTTCAATCGTCGGAGAACCATTTGTATGTTGAATCTGTTTGATACTAAGATTTGCTAGTGCTAGCCTGAGCAACTACACTCAAGTGGATTCATGCCTTTCCCAAAGGCATTAGTGCGAAGTGAACGCAAACAGCCTCAGCTGGAATTGGAACTCAGTCTGCTGATTCCATTTTCTGTGTCAGTATCCGTTACATCACTCCGCATATTCAAGATGTAAGAAATAATAGGCAAAAAATTAATAATAAATAATCAGTTTATGTTTTACCGTCACAGCTCATAATTTTAAAGTTAACTCTTAATGTCATAAAATGCTTGATACCACGCCTAATTGACAAGTTATTAAATTATGTCAAATGGAATAAAAAGTTAGTTATTCCCCTTGTTAGTGACATCTAAATTTTCTTATATGAAACTAAGAGTTAAGGACTTGAAATGTCATTGGTTTTCCTTTTTGCTTTACCTGAAGTTAAAAGGGATTTAACTTTGATCAGAAATTATTCCCCTTGTTATTGACATCTAAATTTTCTTATATGAAACTAAGAGTTAAGGACTTGAAATATCATTGGTTTTCCTTTTTGCATTACCTAAAAAAGGGAGATAACTTTGATCAGAGGTTATTCCCCTTGTTATTGACATCTAAATTTTCTTATGTTTCACTTGAGCTTGAAATATCAGTGATTTTTTTTCCTTTTTTGCTTTCTTAGATGAAAAATCTTCTGAGATTTAAGAGTGAAGATGAATATGACGAGGACATTTGTGCCTGCAGAGATGACCTGCGGGACCGTTTGCTGGGCTTCCACAAGACGCTTATGATGCATTGTGAAATGCCCGCTCTTCAACAGCCTGAAGAGCCTCTTGAGGCAGAGACTGTTGAAGAATCCCCCGGGACGATAAGGGATCGTCTGAAAACATTAATTTGGAAAGTCAAGAAAGAGGAAGATATGAAAGAGAAGCCTTCTGATGAAGAACCGAAAACTGGTAACACAATCTTTCTAACCCCCATTACCCCCCCACACACACACACACACATTTGGCCTTGTGCCAGAGCATAAGTGAACTAGCAGCGGACACCACAGGGACCCTAAGTGGCGGTCCCCCTAATCAAATTCTGCTTAGGATACCATAAAGGCTTCGGCTGGCCCTGTCTTGTGCTGTACTAAACTCTCTCTCTTTATGTGCCATGTCCAGTGTTGCCACCTCCAAAAATATTTTCGCGCTAGTTTGACTGCCAAAAAGCGCTAGATTTTTTTTAAATGGCCAAAAACCACCAAAAAGACATAAAAATGGTCAAAAATAACCAGAAAATGGCAAAAATATGGCCAAAATGTTTTATGCGCAAACATGCTAATTTAACGCTTTTTGCACTTCCAAAGCTAGAAACGCGCTGTGCAAAAACACCCTAAATCAGCAACACTGGCCATTTCCCTGGATGTGTGCAACCATGGTTCTCCACAGTTTCCTTTCTTCTGTTGTGTTCAGCAATTCTTTTCAATTTTCAGTCCCTAAGCCCATCATAAGTTGGGGACTATCTGTATATGGTTTTATACAATTTTTTGCATTATGACCATCAAAGGCGTGGCTGAGGGAGGGGGGGGCCCACCAAAATCTTTATAAATCATAGTTCTCCTACTGCATTTCTACCAACATTATACAATAACAAGGATCTATTTGTACATATATGAATTGCATAAATAATAATTCAGCCTTTGGGATTGTTTTTCACCAATGTCTATTTATTGCAAATTATTCATTTTCATCAAATCTCACTCATGCGGTCCCTCGAGAAGCCAAGCCCACATGACCCCAAATCTCTAGCTACGCCATTGATTACCATACAGGTTATTTTAACACTTTTGTCTTTCCATATTTCTTTTCTTTTCAACAGATTCTCTTCAGAAACTAATAGCACAGACTATGGTTCGCTGGGGAGAAGAGACCTTCATTTCTGATCAGAGTTTAGTGAGAGAAATGTTCAGCTTACTTCACAGACAGTATGATGGAGTTGCAGAGGTAAGGACCCCTTTTTTTCTGCAAATGGGGCATAAACAATGGGGCGTCCACTGCCACTTTGACAGGGGGGGTGTAGTCCTCTTTGCTTTTGTTGTTAGTTTTGTTGTTATATGTAGAATGGTCCGCTCGGATGGTGTAATGGTTAGCACATCTGCTTCATACACAAAAGGTTGCAGGTTCGATTCTGAGTACGAGCAAAGAGTGTGGAAAACTCTTCCAAGGACAAAATTCCTCAAGCTAATGGTAAAATAGTAGGACAGATTGGGAAGGCAACCAGTCTAGGAGAAGGACAATGCTGATTACCAAACCAGGGAGTGGAGCCCCCTTAAGGCAGTTTGACGCCCAATTTGACGTCCTTCCTGCAGCCAAGCCAATGGCAGACGTATCACTCTCTGCTTTCATCTGGACTACATCTGCAAGGCCGAGAGGGGGATTCTGACGACTAGGCATCCCAGGATCTCCATATGTTTTGCTCAGGTCTGCACCCTGGAGGGGATTTTCCATTGTCTGTAGTGACAGAATGGAGTCCATTCAATCAATCATTGGTTAAAACAAATGCTGACCTATAATACAAGGTTGTTTTTAAAATGGGGACCCACACACTTTTGTATAATGGGAGTGTCCAGAATTTCTTTTTACAACTTTTCAACTGATGCACCCTACCTTATGGGTCAAAATAAATTGCTCCCTAAAAGATGATCACATGAAAACTCTAACATTTGATAGAAACTATAGACACTATAGAGTGTACCAGCTAAAATATGTTGTTCTTTGTATAAAAACCGCAAGTAGAAGGATACTGGTCAGCAATGGTGTAGTGCAGTTGGAACAGTGTTCCCTTAGTTTTTGGAGGAGGAGGGACAACATTCCCTCACTATCTATATACTACTAAAATTCTCTATTTGAACAATTCACTAATAAGAAAAATTAGCCAGTATATATCCAAATACTGATCCCATATGGCCTCAACACATCAACCTAACCTCTCCCAAGAACAGGCAGCCCTGTATTCCCTCATTCCCTCTATACCACTGCTGGTCAGAAAGAATCATGATGTCAAATTGGAACAGTAATTCATTCTTGCTTTAACTCTTAAATTCATACATAGAAAATAGGATGCCAATTTAATGGGAAATAATTTCTGAAAAAATTATCTCCCTTTGAGCATTTGGTGAATTTAAAAAAGAATTTTTTATTCAATTCACAGAAGAGTTCCACTATTTTTTATGCTATTCATTGAAGAGTTCTAATTTCAATTACAAGCGGTTCCAAGTGGTTTATGAATTTAAGAGTTGAACGTTGTTTTTCGATGTACACCTAATGGGGTTTTTTCCACTTTGTTTCAGTTGCTACTGGCATTAGAGAAGGCATACGTCATCAGTAGTGCAAGCAGAGAAGACATTAATTCATTACTTAAAGCTTTGGGACATATCCGCTCCTTGCTGTTGGTACAGGTGGCTGTTGATGAAGAGGAGTCAATGAAGACAAGCCTCAAGTACGTACTATTTTAAATGGATTTATTATTTGTATTATAAATGATGATAAATACAGGCGGCCCAGATTTTACACCAGGGATGCATTCCTAGAGGAGGGGTGTAAAAGAAAATTCAGCTAGAGGGCTGCAAATTTAAACATTTACTCTTTATTATGTCTTTCTTTTTGCTTTTTGAAAATTGCCCCCCGAATCAGATTTTTAGCGGGGGATTCAATTTAACCCATAAGAACCCAGACCTATTTCTACTTGAAGGAACATTGTGTGGGATTCTGGGTAGGAAAATTGACACACAGTCACGTGACTGCACCAGGATGTTCATTAGATGTCACTTAGTACACCTCATGAGTTAAAATCAAGGATAAAATATAATAATATATAAGAGACTGTGCAGATCAATTAAATTGTATGTGACACTTAGTACACTTCATAAGTTAAAGGCAAGGATAAAATATAATATTATATAAGAGATTGTGCAGATCAATTAAATTGTATGTGACACCAGTATCACAGTGTGTTCTTATGGGTTAAAATGTAAGTCTATGCTAAATTTGATCCCTTAGTTTGTGTCCAGCAGTGATCACGCTCGTTTTTTGAAAATTCAGACATTTTTAATGATCACTGCCAAACAAAAGGCAAGAGAAGTAACTTATTCATTGATCACCCCTTTTTCCAATTTTTTAATTGATCACCCCCATTGGTTACATGATGGTTTCTATTGTGTGACTAACCAGACATGTTTTTCTTGCAGAGAACTAATGGACAATAAAGTGTTCTTCCAGCATCCTGACTTGATGCGGGCTTTGTGTGTCCATGAGACTGTCATGCAACTCATGGTGAACACACTAAACAAGTCTCAGCAGCAACAACAAGCTGCAGCCTCAGAGCAATCTGCCGGAAATAGACAGTCCATTGCAGGAGCCCCCAACATCGACACTGTGGCTCAACAGAGTAAGGTAAGTAGCAAGATTATCAATATCTATATCCAGAGGTGGACCTACATTTTGGGGACCCTAAAGTTTTAATTGTTATGGGTGCTCCTTCGCAATCAGTGACAATAGGGCAACATCCAACAAGGATATCAGGCTGCTCCACGCGCCATAAAGTCTGGCACTTTCCAAACATGCACCTTTGGAAGCTGCCCCCATTTAACGAGCCCCATTTCCAGTACCAAAAACAGGAGCCCAAAGGTGGGAACTAGGAAGGTCTCTCTGGTCCAGGCAATTGCCATGTAAACACGTGTCCTTTGTTCTCTCTCTCCTTTTCCTAAACACAGCTAAAACAGTTGTGAACCAAACACATTCAAACTAAACACAGTTAAACAGATAAGATCAAACAAGCAACAAGGGCACTAATACCATACGACTTTATAGAAAGGTAATTCCACATCTCAAAAATTCAGACAGAAAGCTTTTATTGTGTTGCTCTTCTAATTTTTATTTTTATTTTCTATTCTCCTTTGTAGCAAGATGCTGCAGCAGAAATGGTTGTGATGTGTTGTCGCTTCTTGTGTTATTTCTGTCGCATCAGTCGCCAAAATCAACGAGCAATGTTTGAACATCTCAGCTACCTTTTAGAAAATAGCAGCATGTTACTAGGTAAGTGATTAAAAGACTTTGCAAATCTGTCAATTCATAAATCAATCTCCATTATTATTAGAGTATTGTAACACACCACTTTTCATTAAATTTGACTAGTTTTTACCTTCATCCTAAATTTAGTTGTTTTTATACAATGCTGGCCCGAATTAATAAGTTGTATAAAAACAACAAAATTTATGATGAAGGTAGTCAAATTCAATAAAATGTCAATTCATCTTTGTCTTTATGTTCTTATCCCAACACTTCACAGACACATCTAATAATACAGGGTGTCCCAAAAGTAACTCCCAATTTGTCCCAGAATTAACACCAGTTCTATCTAAGAGAAACAACTCAGCATGCCAGTAGGCCTACAATTACCAGTAAAATTGAATACTCTTGATAATAATCGGACAAGTTGCTTCCCTTAGAACCACCATCAGTTTTGGGACAAATCGGCAGTTACTCTTGGGACACACTATATATTAACATTATTGTAGCATTTCAGAGAATACTTATTAAACTACTGTTTAAATTTGCTTAAATTTCTCAGACAAAATGAATAAATATTTATTAGTATTCCAAATTATAATTGAATTTGGATCAAGTTTACATCAGGCACACTAAAAATTGTTGAATCGAAAAAGGACACATTTCGCCTCGATAAAAATTATTTTTAAAACTAACAAATTTTCAAAGTTAATAAGATACTTTCTCTCGGAAAAATAAAAAGTATTTGTTGTGCTTTCAATCCAAACTTCTATTTTTTATTATGCTAAGATGACAGTTACTGAATGACTGTATACTCTAATAATTGCTACAAAAGCCAAAACCTAGTTTTACGAAGAATAGTTGGATTGAAAGCATAAAAAAATACTTTTTATTTTTTCAGGAGAAAGTATCTTAGTAACTTCGAAAATTTGTTAGCTTAAAAAACAACAACCTATTTTTTTATCAAATATAAGTAACTTTGAACATTTCCGGTGTTGAGACAAAATGTGCCCCTTTTCAATTCAACAACTTTTAGGGTGCCTTATGTAAACTTGATCCTTGAATTTGTTTCTGGCACATTAAATTATCTATATTATATTATATTATATTCTGTAGTATTTCAGAAAATACTTATTAAACTATTGTTTAATTATGCACTTTCAAATCTCAGACAAAATGAATAAATATTTATACGTATTCCAAATTATTATGTCATAAATTTTTATCTGACACATTTATTCATATACAGGGTGTATAAGAAAAAACACAACATTTAGAAAGGGAAATAACTCTGTAAAAGAAAGTTTGACAGTTGCCCCCTTGAATTTACAGTCAGCTGATTGGCTGATATGGTAAGGGCGGCAACTCTAAACTTTCTTTTGAAGAATTATTTCCATTTTAAATGTTGCATTTTTTCTCATACACCTTGTATATTAGCATTGCTCAGACAAAATGAATAGGTATTCATTTGTATTCCATTTTTTTCTTCCTTTCAGCACGTCCATCTTTACGTGGTTCATGCCCACTTGATGTGGCCTATTCCTCCCTGATGGATAACAACGAACTTGCCCTTGCTTTACGCGAGTCCAATCTGGAGAGAATCACCGTCTACCTATCGCGTTGTGGTCTCCAGAGCAATGCTGAATTGCTGGAGAAAGGATATCCCGACATTGGCTGGGATCCAGTTGAAGGGGAGAGATACCTAGATTTCTTCCGATTCTGTGTCTGGGTAAACGGTAAGTTTGGAGAATTGCTGCAATAATTTCAATTATTTTGTTTTTTAAGATTTAAAATTTGCTTTTTTCTGTTCTGTACAAAAAAAACATATAAATACTTCAATCTTTATTATTATTAGATGAAGTATTGTAACATACCACTTTTTAATTAAATTTGACTACGGTAAAAACTAGTCAAATTTAATAAAAAATGGTATGTTACAATACTTCATCCAATAATAATAAAGATTGATTTATAAAAAAGACTACTGGGTCTCATATGTAAAACAACATAAATATGGCGCAGAGAGTTGGTTGTAGGGAGTGAGTTTATAAGTGTGAATCAGCTTTTGCTAATCCATGAAGTTTTCATGGCCGATTGGTAAAAGCAGCTAGGCATAAACTAGTCTCCCTCTAGCAATGTCGGTGTGAGTTCGATTTTTACTGCAGGCTTACTCTTTATTTAGTCAGTCTAGTCTAACCACAGCACAATGATAAGCCACTCTTCAATCTTTGTAAAAAGCATTATATGAGACAAAAGCTGCAGTCAATTTATGGAGGGTCCCGCTTGTTGCCGGTGCCCAGAATTTGTTGTGAAGAAGCCGAATTTATCACATGAGAATTGGGCCTTCTTGTGGAGGGTAATTATTTTGTGGCGCGCTGGCATGAATGCTTTATATTTCTCCATAATACTGGTGGTAAAAAGTGGGTTGAAATTGACTCCATTTTGTTAGCGAATAATGGCTGGAAAAGGAATTAACAAAGAGAGACGGACGAAAGACAAAAGGCAATTTTGAAAGAGACGAGCATTTTTATTGTGCGTGTGTGTGCATATTTAAAAGTCCATTTTCTGAGTGTGTGTGCGTGTGTAAATATGTAACCAACCCTTAATCACGGGGGACAACTCCGCTTCGACCTGCTACAAATTTATTCAAAATTAGAAACTCAATGACATTGGTTGAATTACTCTGACAATCAGTGTTAGAACTTAATTTTCTTTCCTTCATTTGCAGGTGAAAGTGTTGAGGAGAATGCCAATTTGGTTGTGCGTCTTCTCATCCGTCGACCTGAGTGTTTGGGCCCCGCATTGCGAGGTGAGGGAGGTGGTCTACTCAAGGCCACTCGAGACGGCATAAGAATGTCAGAACAAATTGCTGCATCCAAAGACACTAACGCATCCAACTTACTCACTGTCATCAACGACGATGATGACACTGGTGGAGAATATCTGTTCCAAAGGTGAGACATTTGATTTTGTTAAAAAACACAACAATCCATGTTTTGTCCCCTGTTATAATAGTCTGCTCTGTAATGTTTATATATATGTATGTTAAATCAATAAGTAATGTATATGTATGTTAAATCAATAAACACGCCAAAGCAAGCTCCCAGCAGCCCCCATTCTGTTTCCGGTCCCAGAAACGCGGACCAGAAGTGGGAACGTGGAAGGCTCAGTTCTTTACAGGCAAACAGCCCTGTCACATGTGTTTCTTGTTCCATCTTCTTTTCTTAACACGCTAAACACAGTTACGAACCAAAACGTGTTTGGACCTCAACAGCTAGAATAGAAAGCCCAACAAAGCGAACAAAGGCACTAAATACAATAAGAACGTTACAAGTGGGTGGTTCAATTTACAATGTAAATTTATGCTAAATCTGTCCCTTAGTCTGGGTCCAGCAGCATTTTTTGAAAATCTGGACTTTTTTTAGTGATCGCCACACAACAAAGGGCAGGAGAAGTAACTTATTTCTTCAGTTTTTGAGTTGGTCCGACTGGCTGGCTGGCTAAGTATGTATGATGGATACAGGCTGCACCAATGGAGCTAGAAGGATGAAAATTTCAACATTTACTCGTATTATGTCTAGAAAAAAATCTTTTTGTTTTTTTTAAACCTCCCCCCAACAAATAGGTTTTTAGTGGGGGGTTCAATTTACAATGTAGTTTTATGGTAAATTGATCTCTTGGTTTGTGTCTGCTTATTTTTTTTTCTGAAAATTCAGACTATTTTAGTGATCACTGCTCAACAAACGGCGAGAAAAGTAACTTATTCATTGATCACCACTTTTTTTCCAATTTTTTAATTGATCACCCCCCGCCTCCCCTGCCAAAAGACATTGATCACTTGACGGTTTCTATTGAGTGACTAACCAGACCTGTTTATGTTTCTTTGCAGCAAATACGACTTCAGTAATCTGCCTCCCGATGATGATGAAGATTATATTGATATGGGAGGTGCGATCCTGAACTTCTATTCGAGTCTGGTAGACTTACTGGGACGCTGTGCTCCCGATGCTGAAACAATAAAGGCGGGTCGCAGTAATTCACTAAGAGCTCGTGCCATTCTTCGCAGTTTGGTATCGATGGAGGATTTAGAAGGGGTACTTGGGCTACGTTTCATCCTGCCAACTGGCTTCGGAACACTGGAAGGTAGGTTTTCCATTTTTACAAATCAAATATCCTCAAAGGAAA
>VCCN01001245.1:1098296-1120535 GCA_006491835.1 Architeuthis dux
TTTTATTGCAAAATAATTGTTTATCAAATGGAGCAGAATTTAAGTGCAAGGGAAATAACTCTGAAAACTGAAAAATACATGCAAAACTCCTTGACCCTGGCTAAAGAAGATTTTAATTGCAATTGAAACTTCTCCTAACTTAGAATACACTCAAAACATCACACGAACACGCTAATGGCTAAACCAAATACACAGTGATTAAATAATTGAGGAATCATCAAAGACCTCAAAAACGGCTAACTGTTTAGCCAAAAGCGCTCACCACAACACTTTTGGACAATTACTACACTCCATGGATCCAAACATAATTTCTCTTGTACGGAAACAAGAAAAATTTAATAAAAAATTAACAAGATGTTCCTTGTCCATCGTATTTATCCAGACATGCATAAATGAAGGATTGCTGCCCAAATATAAATATATACGGATAATTACGTGTCAGGCTACAGACTTAATATAATACACACATACATATATATATATGTGTGTGTGTGTATGTGTGCCTTACACTTACACACACACATATATATGTATATATAATTTTGTTTTATCCATGTTCTATACATTGTCAAATGTTATCCTAACTTTTATAAAAATCTGTATTTTTAATTTGATTTAAATTTTCTGGTCAAGATTCGGTTAAGTTTTCGTAGAAAAAAGAAATATTCTCAAATAATTTTATCTTCTTCCAATCAATCTAATCTTCTGGAAATTTGGCAGTTTTGAGAAAACAAATTATTTTTTAAGGTTTTAAAGGGACTGTCTTATTTACAATGCAACTATAATGCTAAAACTTTAAAAATTATTTTTTCTCAAAACTGACAAATTTCCGGAAGAAAGCACATCATTTTTTTTCCACGAAAACGGTGATGTGAAATAAACTGAATCTTAACCAGATTTTCTTTATTTTTTTAACTCTTAAAATCATGGACCGCTTGTAACCGCTTGTATTAACAGTGGAACTCTTCAATGAATAGAATTAAAAATAATGGAACTATTCTGTGAATTGAATAGAAAAAATATTTTAAAATTCACCTATTGGTCAAAAGGGGATAATTTCAATCAGGAGTTATTTCCCTTCATAGATTGTATGAATTTAAGAGTTATTAAAAAACAACCTGTACAATGTTTCCATAGAGTATCTTCTGACTGTTCTTATTGAAGATACCAATATTTACAATTACTCCATATAACATACTCTTTATTTTCTTTCTCTACATTAGCCAACTCCGTCCACCAATGATGACAAAACTGCTGAGAAAAATGACTGTGGATGTCCCGGCATTATCTGATAGTGCCGTTGTACCACTAAGGGTGAGTAGTGACATGAAATTTACATTTGTATTAGAAACCGTCAACCAAAACGGTCACCAAAACAGGTCAACATAGGTTTCTTCAATTTTCAATTTGGTCTGGCTGGCTGACTGGCTTGCTTATGTATTACGTTCACAGGCTGCACCAATGAAGCTAGAGGGCTGAAAATCTGAAACTTTACTCCTTATCATGTCTAGAAAAAATCGTTTCGCCCCTCAGATAGGTTTTTAGTGGTGGCTTCAATTTACAATGTAAGTTTATGTTAAATTCATCCCTTAGTTTGTGTCCAGCAGCATTCGTGATTGTTTTTTGAAAATTCAGATTTTTTTAATAATCACTGACCAACAAAAGGCAAGAGAAGTAACTTATTCATTGATCACTCCTTTTTCAAATTTTTTTAATTGATCGCCTCCAACATGATGCCAAAAGACATTGGTCACATGACAGTTTCTATTGATTTAATAATTTTTTTTTTTCTTGAGTATCCTTGAGTAAAATTCAATATCAATTTAACAATGACAGAAAACTGTCATTATACTCCAGAGGTTCTCAAACTTGTTCTTCCCGCATACCCATTTGTCCTGTTCGGTAATGTTGGTATGCCTTTTGTGAACAATATATTGTAAAATGTATGGATACTATAGACGCATATTATTTGTTAGTAATTTCATTCAATTTAATGTTATATATTTAATGAGATGGATAAGCTTGGCTCTTTCTAACAAGTAACTCAATTCTAGGAACAGTTTCAGAGAGACACACCTGTATATCATTCTCAATTGTCAGGTTTGCAGGAAATTTCATTTATACTAATATATTGTGAAATGTATGGATACCATAGAACAGACAATAGACATTTAGTATTTGTTAGTAATTTCATTTAATTTAATGTTACATCTTTAATGAGATGGATGAGCTTGGCTCTTTCCAACATGTAACTCAATTCTAGGAACAGTTTTAGAGTGAAACGTCCTTATATCATTCTCAGTGGACAATTTTGTACAAAATTTGATTGTAGCAAAGAAGTGGAAATAGACTTACCCATAGCAAAAAGACTATGCATGGTGCGCTTTTTGTTTCGTGAAAGATCCAGGAATCAAAAGCCAAACGAATGAGCTGTCGACAGATATAGAGGAGGTAGAGCATCAGTGACTCATATGTGAAGCATGGACCTGGATGTGGTGATCTTTTGGCTACAAAAGGCCAGGCAGCAACAATTTGTCAGTTGGTTCCAGGCTTGCCTACCAAGGCTACATTGGTGGTGATGACTGGTGACTTGGAAACTACATTGTTTTATACTAAGAAAAGCTCATGCAAAGAAGTCAAACAAGTACAGATATATATGCAAATCAGAGATGTTTGATTTTACAGAACAATCGTTTTGATTTACAGTGTTGCCAACTGTATATCAGCTTTACAATGTTATGATATACTGCCGTGGGAGGGTCATTTCCAGGTCAACACCTGTGCGGAAATGGAAGTGACCTGGTCACCTTAGCATATACAGGTGTCCCAAAACAGGAGGTGGAAACCGGAAATGACACCTGCATGGGCGTTCGAACCTTATAAAGCTCAGAGAAGAGACGGAAGCTTGAGATAGACCCGAACAGAAAACTCAGAGGACTCAGCAGAGAAGCCGATTGCCTAAGCCAGGCTGGAAGGCGCGAGATCGCTGTCCCTGTCGGGGATAGGCTGACAGTTCTCCTTATCTCTCTCCCACTCTTCATTCTCCGGCCGACAAAGATGTATGCTATGAAATAAAAAATATGTCTCATATTTTTACAACCAGTTTTTCGAGTCCTTCCTTCTTTCTCAAGTTCACGATTTCCCTCCTGCAAATGAACAACCCACGATGAGACGACCCATGGTACCAGGACATTCACCCCACTATCCAACAACAAGACACATGAGTTGCATTTAGTTTTAGTTGTGATTACTACCCTTTATGGGGCCCTCTAGTGGCTTAATTCACTTATGCCTCAGGCTGGCCCTGGAATAAAAAGAGTCATTGTGAGTGCAGAAAGGAGCTAATGATTTTTAATTGGTGGATGTAATATTCTTGTTGTGTTTATGTGCCTTTGTTTTTCTTTCTGTGGTAGCTATGTAAGATTAGAATGCGTTTTGATTTGTAATCATGTTTTAGCGTGTTAAGAAAGGATAAAAAGAAAGACACATATTGATCAGAGCTATGCTTGAGCTGAACTGAGCCTTCCCTGTTCCTACTTCCGGTCTGCGCTTTCTGGGACCGGAAATAGAACGGGGGCTGCTGGGTGCTTGCTTCGGCATGTTTACTGATATAATACAATATACATATGTATAAACATTATAGTGGAGACATTTTGTTTTGCTTTATTTCTTATATTCATCATTTTTCTCATTTGTTTACAATTTCAGTTGTTGACATCCCATTATGAAAGATGCGGCAGTTACTACGGAAGCCATGGTGGCTGGGGATCATTTGGATCGGCGAGTGAAGAGGAGCGACGTCTCACCATGGTTCTTTTCAGTGGCATCTTTGATTCGTTGGCTCAGAGAGTAAGACGACTTTTTTTGGTTTAATTCTTTACTTTGATTTCCTTATTCTCATGAAAAATGGTTCCCAGTAGAAGCGTATCATACTAGGGCAGCGCCTGTTCTAATGGTGCATGTTTAACATTCATTTAACATTATACAGTGAAAGGTTTAGCTCAAAATTCAACTGATAACTATGTGTAAGGCTACAGACTTATTGATTCACTCTCATATATGTGTGCTTATCGTAGTAACTCCCTGAAGTTTTGAGACTGTAACATCTCTATATCTAGACTATATAGAGGTCGAGCACTATAGTAGGGAATTAGCTATTTACACTTAGCTCTTCGGAGAAATTCGATAAATAGATAAAAATATATGAGTTTATATGGATTTAAATTTGCCTACAAATCTGCCGAGGTGACTTGGAGGTCCGGTTTCAATCGTGGCTCAAGGCACCAAGGTACTTATAGTCAGTAGCCACACTGATGAGTCGTAAAACGACGAAACAGCGCTGTATTTGGATTTGACAATATATATAATTATATTATATATATATATATATATATAGAGAGAGAGAGAGAGAGAGAGATATTTTCCCTTTTTGTACCAGTTTTCCAGTTGTAAGGAATGTAACTTTGTGTTTAACTTGATTTTTATTGCAAAATAATTGTTTATCAAATGGAGCAGAATTCATTTGAACGAGTGCAAGGGAAATAACACTCAAAACTGAAAAATACATTCAAAACTCCCTCGAAAATGGCTAATGGCTTTATGGTGTTTTAACCAGCCTGCCATAATAGTCATGCAAATATTTTCTGTCCGTCGTACCAAACTATGGCTTCGAAGTATTTCGGTTACTTCTCTTCAGTGTTGCCAATTTAGATATTTTAGATCTAAATTTAGATCTATAACTTTTGATAAAAGATCTATGATCTGTAATTTTTATTTATTTTTATTAGATTTCAAGAA
Source organism: Architeuthis dux (assembly GCA_006491835.1). Classification (NCBI taxonomy): domain Eukaryota; kingdom Metazoa; phylum Mollusca; class Cephalopoda; order Oegopsida; family Architeuthidae; genus Architeuthis; species Architeuthis dux. Next base: position 1,103,094 of record VCCN01001245.1, read on the forward strand.
CCACCAAAAATCTTCAAACTCAACACTGCACTGCCTTGTGTGCTGACTAATATATCTGGTGAATGTCAGCTTTGTATTATGGCCAGTTGTCAAGTAATCACAGTGCATACACACACAGACAGACAGAGATTTCTTCAATTGTAGTTAAATAAATACCCTATGCCTTACCAACATTCATTGTAATGTAGTGAGCATTGCATCAATATGCAAGGGCAAAATATATCACTTGAATGGTTGGCTGACATATGTTCATGCTAAGGAAACCACTTATTATGATCACTTTGGAACAGGGTCTTTTAGATTAAAAATAACTGGCTGATAACATTAAGCAAAGGATATACAAATTGGTACAATTACATTCATTATTATAAATTTACATTCATTTTAATAAATTCATTGTTATTTATGAAATTCATTGTTATAAATAACTTTATATTATAAAAAATTAATATGAAAGGGTTAAGATGTTGAAAATGGCCTAAACAGCCATAACATGTACATCAGAAGACATACACCAATACACAAGAGAGAACTACATTCATATAAATGTTGAATTTAAAATTTTAAGGTTTTTTAAAAAATTTTGCAGTTTTATAATTTTAATATTTATAACATCTAGAACACTGAAATTGAAAATATTTTTTTTTTCATTTTGTCTCATTCGTTATTTTGATAATTTTTCTGATTCTCCTTTTCACAGGGTTATGATCCAGAGCTTTTCTCAAGAGCTCTACCTTGCTTATCAGCAATTGGTTGTTCTATGTCACCTGATTACTCCCTGACCAATCAAGATGGCCTTGATTTAGTCCAAGGTTATGGAGATGCTGAGTATATTCCTACCCCAGTCAATACCAAAAGGTAACACCCTTATATCTTATTGTTGAATTTAATCATTGATAAAAGTTTATTTTATGCCCTTTTCACAATATGATATTTTTCAAATACAGAGTGTTTACAAAAGAAATAAACAGTTTCAAAAAAGTTCAGATCTAACAGCTTCCAACTTTTTCTTATGGGGATATATCAAAGACAAGGTATTAGTCCCTCCTATTCCTGTTAATTTTGATGATCTGAAACAATGTATCACAACGGCTGTTGCTGCTGTAGATGAAGATTTGGCAAGAAATTGACTACTGCCTTGATATATGCTGTGTGACTAGGGGTGCACACATCGAGCAACTATAAGTTGCAGTAATAAACTCCAAGTGTTTCACTACAAAACTGTGCATCGTTATGTCGTCTTGTATTTAGTGCCTTTGTTTGATTTGTTGTTCTTTCTGTTTTAGCTGTGATTAGCCTGAACGCGTTTGGTTCATAACTGTAGTTAGCTTGTTAAGAAAAGAGACAAACAAGGACACATGTTGCTCAGGGTTATTGTCTGTGAAGAAGTGAGCCTTCCTCATTGCCACTTCTGGTCCACATTTCTGGGACCTTAAAGGAATGGGGGTTACTGGGAGCTTGCTTCGGCTTGTTTATTGAATTAACATACATATATATACATAAACATTACAATCGTGAGTGCCAATATCTTAAATAGTTTTGCTTTAATACATTTTTGAAACTGTCTATTTCTTTTGTAAACACCCTATGTTTCCATACTAAATTATTTGCAGCATGTTTTAAAGGATATTTTCAAAAAATCTCAAGCATACTTTATATATATTAAATAATATTTTTGTGCATTCGTGTAAGAAATATCTTCCAACATATTTTGTCTCTATTGATGTACCTTATATACCTTATATCAGTCAGTAGATATCATGCAGTAATTAGACCAACATAGGTTTCTACCAAGTGTTTCCCAGCTCCTCATCTTTTATGATGAGCATGGATTGCATAGTTTAGTAGGAGAAGGTGTAACAATATTTGTCTCTGCTTGACCATTCCCTCTCTAAGCTAAGTGTTCATATTCTCTGCAGTGACTGTCGCTTCACTCTAGTTCTAGTCCACTGTCACTCTTGCAGTGAAAAACTGTTTTCTCGTGCCAGTTTCAAGTTGCGTTTGAAGTTTGTATCTGTGGCCTCTAGTGTGTGTGTGTTTGGTGAAAGGTTCAGTATGTCCTTGTTTGGGCAGATAAGGCAACGACAGTCAGTGTTGACTGAGTGTTGGTTGGTTGCGGTAGGTTTCTATCACATCAGCTCTTCTGCATCTTAATGCGAGAGTTGGTATGTCAAGCTGTTGCAGTCTGCTAGCGTAGGGGAGGTCCTTCAGTTCAGTCATTAGTTTGATAGATTAATTCCTACTGCATTTTAGCCTGAATCATTTGCAATGCATTAATAATTGCTTATACACTACTTCAGTGGATGATTACCAATATATATTTTGTAATAAGTCACTTTCTTTACATTTATATGTTTGTTATGTGGATGTAAGGGAATCTGACAAAATGGTAGATGTAATTTGACAATGTGGAAATGAAAGATTGAGAAAAATCTCAAACATATTTATTATCATGAAGCTAACCCTTTATGCATTTTACTGCTGCAACCAGCTTCATCGGAAGAAGTTTGAACACTGCAGAAATGTGCAACCATCCATGTTGGGGTAGCCAAAAAAAGTGAAGAATGGTATTACGGTTTTCTGTTCCTGGTGAGGAGGGAGGGCTGGTGACCTAGTTTTTGGCTGAGAGTTCTGTGTGGGGTTTCGAGCTGGTGTGGTGTGGTGTGGGTGTTATTTATATGTAATGCTAGCATTTCTAATACATTTCTTCAACAAATAATTCTCCATACATTTCTTTGGTGAATTTAAGAAGGCCATAATCAGGGGCGAGATAGATAAATCTGCTATGGCTGACCACATCTGGAGAGAGAACAGCAAGAATCTTCCTCTTTAGGAGGAAGTCCAGATTATTGACAGAGAACGATGTTGGAAGCAGAGAAAAATCAAAGAGGCAGCTCACATCAAAGTGTTGACTAAATGCATTAGCCAGACAAGTGCAGATTTCAACGCGATGTGGCATCCATTTCTCAACAAATCTAAACCTGACATGACAAAGACACAGAAACACCTGGGCCATGTACTATAAGGGCTAGACCCCTTTAAACATAACTTCTGTTTAACCCATCACACTCGGATTTTACACTTGAAGAAGGCTGAAGAATGGATTGGCCGAAACGTTGTGTTTACAATACAAATAACAAGGAGGAGTTCAATCGTCCAAAGAACCATTTGAATATTCTAAAAAGATGTGAAGGTTTCCATTGAGTGACTAAACAGACCTGTTTTGTTCGTTTTTTATGTAATTATAATGATTTATTTTCTTTTTTTCTCAGCATTAATCTGAATCCTGCTCTTGAAGCTGTCATCTCAAAATTTTCAGAGCATTATCATGATTGTTGGGCGGTCAAGAAGGCAAGTATAATTGATTGATCAATCTGTCAAGTTACACAACGTGTCTTGCTGGATATTTCATACATCTCTCAAAATCAGTCCACCAAGAAATAAAGAACCTCATTTTCATCAATGTATTCTTTCTTTAAGAAAGCCATTTCACACTTAATTTTCCCCAAACTATTGGGTAGCAGCATCTGTTCATATATATATATACTGGGTAGCAGCATTGGAAATTATCACATCGACACCGGAATGTAAAAGTGCATCACAAAGATTTCATTTATGTTTAGAAGAAAAATTAAACAATGAACAGCTACTTTTAAATTCTAAAAATGAACTTGTTAACAAATGCTGCCATAAACACAACTTTTTATTAAAATATTTCGATAATTATAAAACAAACAACAACTTCAATGACTAAAATAATAAGAGGACAAATTGCACTAACTACATGCACGTAGTATTCTGCATATATGGGTGGTAGTGATTCATAATTTCCCTTGGAATGCTAGTTTATAAGACTTCTAACATTTATTCTGGAAAAATTTAATTTCTTAATTTGTAATTGTTAATATTTCACATTAATAAACAATATCATAATGACTTTATTATTGATTTCAGGTTGACCAAGGCTGGGTGTATGGAGCAGATTATGATGAAGACAAAAAGCAACATCCCATGTTAAAACCATACCAACTTCTTACTGAAAGAGTGAGTAATGTTTAATATTCAATGCAAATATCATTACATATAAAGGTATCAACACTAAAAGATCAAAAGGTCTCCATACTTTCCTACTAGCTAGCATATTTCATTATAGTACGGGCTCATATGTAGGTTTTTTGCTATTTCGTGCAAACTTCATGTTAATTCTTGATATCATACATCATTTTAAAGCTTAGGATGTGTAGATTCTAAAAAAATATGGTGTCAATTTTTTCTAAGCATTTTAAGCACAAAATTCCAGATGGCATCCAAGATGGCAGAGAAATCTAGAGGCTTGTATATTATTGTTTATTTTAAAGTTAAAATGAGCATTCAAATATCTATTCATATGTTTTTGACATCAAGAATTTCACTCTAGGTCATAAAAAGATAAATTAAATCAAATTTGTCCTTTTCTGATGTATTAATTATACTATATATGCATAATATTTGTCTAAGAAATTGTGAGTTATTCCTATAATATGTTTTGTGATGTAATAAGTGTTATTTATCTGAAGAAACCAATTTTGTCTTTTTAACTCACTGCAAATTTTCCAAATGTATTGATTTTAAATATGTGTGTATGTGATATGTAAATTTTGTCAATGCATAATGTTATACATAGTACAGCAATACCTTGTGTTGCCAATTTAGATATTCTATATCTAAATTTAGATAATTTTAAAGAGTGCAAGTCAAGGGAGATAATTAATAGAAACTATGAAGAAAGATCTATAATCTCTTAAGTGTTGCCAATTTAGATATTCTATATCTAAATTTAGATAATTTTAAAGAGCGCAAGTCAAGGGCGATAATTAATAGAAACTATGAAGAAAGATCTATAATCTTTAATTTTTTATTTATTTTTATTAAATTTCTCGAGGACCACTGATCCCAAAAATATCAAACTTGACACTGCACTGCTTGTGTGCTGATATCTGGTGAATGTTAACTTCGTACAATGGGCAGTTGCTGAGTAATCTCGGTACACACAGACACACAGACAGGTTTCTTCAATTGTAGTTAGATTTCTCTGATTCAACCAATAAACCCTATTGTTGCAACACACATTATTTTGTTTCAATCTTATTTTTTCAGGAAAAATACAAGTATACAGAACCAGTTCGAGAATCATTGAAGTGTACTCTGGCACTCGGATGGGTTCTGGATTGTGAAGACAGTCGTATCCTACAAAGCAGCGATGGTATTAAGAGAAGAGCCTCCAAATCTAATGTGGTGAGTTCAGTTCTTGTTTTGAAACAGAGATATTATTATATTAGAAATGTTATTCTGCAAAAAGAAAGTCTCAAATCAAGTCATAAGGGGATATATTAATTCAAGAACAGTTATGTCTACCCCATAAGTCAAGACAAAGAGAATAAAATGTGAGAAACGGGAGAAGCTTAAGGCCTAAGCAAAGGCTACGCTTAAGGGAATTACGAAGGGATTAAATATCTTTGTGTTAAGAAAAGCCTAGTGCAGATGTCACTAGGAAAAACAGGGTTAAGCAAAGCACAGAATGAAAGTTCTCGTCCAGCGAGTGTCAGTGTGGATGCTTGGGAAAAGTCAGTCTAATGTATCACAATAGTGGGAAAAAATGTTTGTTAGAAACATGCGTATGGGTATTTGTTGGATAGCTATGAAACATTTATTACTAACTCTGATGTCCTGCCAGGCTGCCCAAGGGAGCAAATACCATGAGTTACCTCATGCGCGAGGCAAACCGGGGGAAAATAAAGAAGACGTTCGTGAGCGAGAAGACAACAGTTCTCTCGCTGACGGCGATCAGTAAGCACCACATTCGTCTTTGTCCTTTGTTCCTTTTGCTTCATCCTTTTCCCTTTCAGTGAGACTCCCACGAGCTGGGAGACACTGGGAGACTCTACACTAACAATACAACCAATATGGAATTGCCTGTGTTATGTTGCTGTGGGTGGTTTGGTCTGATCAGTATATTTTCAGTTTCTTTCCTGTTAAAACTAGGGCCAGCCTTAGGAGCTGCGGGGCTCAATTGTAAACATTTTTTGTGGAGCCCCAGGTTCACAGCCAAGAGCTGTAGAATCTTAGAGATATAAATAAAGATTTTGTATATCTATGGTAGAATGGAAATCAATCAAAATGTGCACTTAAAAATTTCATAGAAATATATTTTCACGCTGTGCTATAATTAATAACATATTTGGTTTTTATATGTATAGATATATATATATGTATTTTTTCCTTTATTTTCACAGCATGATCAAGGGTATAGCCCTCGTCCCTACGATTTACGTAATATGACTGTTACAAGAGAAATGCAGGTATAGTTATGAGAGTTTACTTACCTTTATTTATTCAAATCTTTGTGCTTATTTTTTATATTTTTTTACAAATTCTTTGATTGCTCAAAATTTACAGAACAATAAAAATCAATCCTGGGTGTATAATCAGTATACTTCAATACATCCTACTCCAAAGGTTTAAGATGAAAACAGGAAAACTTTTTTCATATCACCTTAAAAACAAAGAATAATTATGAGTATGTTTATTGTCAAGCAAGAACAACAAGAACAAGAATTAATCCCCAACTAATTCAGGGGAATGAACTCTTCACTGTTTGTCTATCACGTCACGTTAAACCAAACAAGAACACAAATTAAGCCTCACCTAATCAAAGGGGTGTAAACTCTTCACTGTTTGTCTATCACGTCACGTTAAACCAAACAAGAACACAAATTAAGTCTCACCTAGTCAAAGGGAGTAAACTTTTCACTGTTTGTCTATCACGTCACTTTTAGACCAAACAAGAAAAGGAAATAATCCTCACATAATTCAGGGGAATAAACTTTTCACTGTTTGTCTATCACGTCACATTAAAACGAACCCGATATAACATTTCCCTACTGTGATTTGAAATCACGACCAAGTGATTGGTAGGCAGCTCTCTTACCAACTGAGCTAAACTGACAACAAAAGTTGCATCAATAGAAGTAGGAGTGGAGTTTGACCCTGCAGCAGCCAGGCGTGTTTTCCTTCTAAATTCTCATATCTAGTAATGTAACCTAATCTTCTAGTTAGACCAGTGATTCTGAACGTGGTGTGTATTCCCCACAAGGGGGTAATTTGAATACATTAGGGGCAATTTGCAATTTTGGTCTGAAGAGCAAAAGGTATTACAGGGCTCAACTGAGTTGTATTATGGCTTAACTGTTTAATTCATAATTACACAATACTATTAATTCCTAATTTTACTATTGATTCCGTAGGAACTAATGCTTAATACATTAACTTTGTGATGTATCAAAGCAATGAGGTAATTGCGTGGTTGCTACTAAATTTCACACGATAAAGACATTACAAAGATTTTAGTAATTGACCTAATAGTCATATATCAGTGTTTTTACAAAGAATTTTCCACATGATATATGATTAAATTATTTTTTTATAATAAGGGGGACATCAAAATGTTTGAGCTGTCGGGGTGAGGCATGGGGGCAAAGGGTCAAGAACCACTGAGACGATTGTTTAAAATGAATAGGACTGTCTAGCTGAGCCAAATATAGACAACTTTTTATTCTAAGAATAGTTATTAATCTTCTGATAACTTTCTTTGTGGTATAATCCCATGGTCATCCATATTCCATAAGTAACTTGGGATATGTAATAAAGAGAATAATGCAACAATAAGATGAAAGAAAAAGTGTGCGGACAGGATGCCGAATGCACTTTTGCCAAAGGACGAGAAGCCAAAGCCAAGATGGTGAAAGGACATGACGTCTATCGGACATTACACAAACGGACATGAAGTCGAAAATTTATGATGCCGAAAGGACATGAAGCCATATGGATTACAATTTTTAAATTGATTTTTATTCCTATAATTTTTTAACATTTTAAATTAATTAAATAAAACATTTTTTTGTATTCTTGCTGCAAATAAAGATTTTAAAGTGTTTCATATCTAATACAATGGTCCGAAGTTGGTTGTGATAAAAAGCAACTAAAAATTAAGGTGAAGATAAAAACTAGTCAAAATTAACAATAGTTAATCTATGTTCGACAAAAGTGCCTTCGGCATCCTGTCCATTCAGCATCATGTCCATTTGGCCTCATGTCCATTCGGCATCTTGTTGTTCGGCTTCTTGTCCTTCGACAAAAGTGCCTTCGGCATCCTGTCCATTCAGCATCATGTCCATTTGGCATCATGTCCATTCGGCATCATGTCCATTCGGCCTCTTGTCCATTCAGCATCTTGGCTTCAGCTTCTCATCCTTCGACAAAAGTGCCTTCGGCATCCTGTCCATTCGGCATCATGTCCATTCAGCATCTTGGCTTCGGCTTCTCATCCTTCGACAAAAGTGCCTTTGGCATCCTGTCCATTCGGCATCCTGTCCATTCGGCATCCTGTCCATTCGGCATCTTGGCTTCGGCTTCTCATCATTCGACAAAAGTGCATTTGGCATCCTGTCCGAGTACCGAAAGAAAATCTAGTAAAAGATTAATGATGAAAATACTTCATCTAAGAATTCAGAAAACTTGAGACTATTGCTACTGATACTTTTTGTTGTTGCTACTGTTGTTTTTGTTGTTGTTGTTGTGCATCTCACTTACGATGATCAGGGAAGAATTGTCTGTCTATCTTGTGCAGGCTTGTTGTTGGATGTGGAGCCCAATCTATAAGACCCAGACCTTTCCACATTAAGGACAAGGGAACCCCTGGGCTAGTGGTGTCTGAAGGGCAGCCCATTCCTTCCATCTTTTCCTCATGTCCTCAACAGCTGCTCAGCGCTCAGCTTCAAACTTGAGGCTGACTGCATTGATGCGGTGGCTCCAACCTTTTCTGTCACTTGTTTTCTGGTGCTACATGTGATGATGGATGCCGGTTAGTGAAAGCTGCTTCTTGAACTGGTCTTTGAAGCACTTTCTGGGGGCCCCTTTACTACAGATACAACTAGATAGTAAACAAACAATAGGTCGTAAATAATTGGACGAAAAGGAGTAGCTATATGACTACAGATTCGAACCCTGTCTAGCTATTAGCATCCATGGTTGAATAGTTAAAGGAAGTATTCATATGACAGGCTCCCAGGATGTGGGACATGAGTTCAGGACTGGTGCTATCTATTAGGCCAAACTAGGCAGCCGCTTGGGTGCAGAACTCAGAGGGACGCAGTTCTGACCTTTCAAGAGAAAAATTTAAAAGAAGATCAAGCAATCGGGGGCCGCAAATTTTAAGTCTCGCCTATGGAGCATAAAACCCTTGGGCAAATTTTAATTCTTGTCTTGGGCACATGAAACCCTCACGCCAGCCCTGCATGAGTTCAAATCTCATCAGAGGTTATCTCTTTATTTTGATTCATGCTTCTTAATTCAATGACTCTTCTCAGAATTATAGACAATATTTTATATTCATATTTTTTGTGAATAAAACAAAAGAAAAGAATTAGAGCCAAGAATTTGGTTCTCCTGAGATTCTGTTTCTCAGCCAATCACAAATATGTATATGTGTATATATATATACATGGTGACATTCATCTTACCAAAAATGATCTTGCCGAAGTCAGTTTTACCGAACGTTGATTGGTCACTTTTTTTCAGAGTTTATTATTTTCCCAAAACACTGTTGATTGAGTATTTACAATAAAAGGTGTATTATTTGGATTAGCATAGGTAATTGTATAGTTCAGGCGTGAATAATCGTTGCTCATTGGACAGCGTAGATTATTTTAACATATTTTTGAGGTGTGAAAAAAAACATTACTGAAAGCACAAACAATTACTTGCAAATTTTTTATTTTTAAACCCTCGGTCAAAAAAGTAAGATTAATCTTTTTAAGAATTTCAAATTTTTTTAATAAAATAGAAATAGATAAGAGAAATCATAAAAGAAAAACTAAATATCAGATTTACATTAGATGCTTTTGTTTTCATAAATTGTAAACATTAACATGCCCCCATCGCAGTAAGTTAACCAGTGTTTTTGGTAAATAATAAACTCTGAAAAAAGTGACCCATCAACGTTCGGTAAAACCGACTTTCAGGAAAATGATTTTCGGTTAGACAAACCAGACCCATATATACATATATATATATATACATGGGTGCATGGGAACTCTTTGATTAAGGAGGGCAGAGGGTTTGATTTGCTCAAAATTAAAACACAAGAACTAATTTCCCCCAAAAAGTCTTTTTGTAAATCGACAATACACAGTACAACGCTTATTACCTTTATTGGAACCCAAATTTGACTTGTTCCAAAAGGTCACTTTTTTCTGTTACACCGGGTGTCATCAGCTTCACAATATTTATTACTAATTATAATTCTTTCTACAGATATAAACAATTTAATTAATTCAAGGCAAAAACAATAAAATTTATTGTTTTAAGTACTGTTTTTCATCATGACTTTTCCAAACCCTCTATCACTCAATGTGTACAAAACAGCGTACAAAAGTTGGGCGCCATTTTTAATATCAAGTGTGTGGAACTTTACTATTTACAATCGGGACCACCTTCCCTACATTGAGCCCTTTTTTTTAGACAAAATAAATAAATACGTAGTTTTGATTTAATTAAAACAATCGACGTCAATCGGCGTAACAGAAAAAAGTGATTTAAATTTGGGTCCAATATAAGTAACAAGTACCCACAGTACAAATCATGCAACTTAAAAAGAAATATTGTTTTCTGCCTTTCTTAGCAGCAAAAATATCAATTGCCCGTATTTCCAACACTGTTTTGCCCAAATTTGGGAGGGCAGTTGCACTCCCTGCACCCCCTGCCCTCCCAGCTCATACGCCTATGTATATATATATCTTTATATATATATATACATCTGTGCTAATGCAATCTTTTACAGCATATACCAAGAATCAGACCTCGTCCATATGATCTTCATAATGTGATGATAACAAGACAAGTACAGGTATGATGGGTGGATGTGTAACAATGAAATAATCGCACCATAGCATCACAGACTATGAAATAGAAACCCCCAAAACCTGTCAGTGGTATGGATATATAAATGTTGGTAGATAGATGGTTAGTTGAATGATTGTCATTGTATCAAATGATATTTTCTCTCTTTGCACACCTTCTTCTACCTGTTTTTAAGTTTTTTCTATTATTATTATTATTATTATTATTTTATTCTATATTGTGAAAAGTTACTTTTTTTAAAGGGTAGCCGGGTGGGAGATGAGAAGAGATGAAAGATATGAAAAGAATTGAAATGTTATTGCTGCAAGATACTATGCTTTAGTTTCTGTGGACAGCAATTGACTCCACACCTTCTTTAGCCACTTTGTGAGTGGTGAAACATGAAAAGGGGAAAGGAGTAATAAAACTCAAGAACATGTTAAAACAAATAAATCAACAAGTTTTATTGGTGTGAGAAGACACTGAAAAAGAAATGAATAATAATCAGAAAACTTGTTTGTTTGTACAACCGGTCACTTAAGTTAAAGGTACTGGTTGTACATACAAACAAGCAGAACAATAATATAGATGCTTAATTTTAGAACTTCAGATACCAGTCATCATGTCTCCTATCTTTTAACTGATTTTCATAAAATCTCCAGATATCAAAATTAAATCCTATTTATCTTTTAATTCATATCTACAGCACTTTCATCTACATTACTTTAGCAAATATCAGTTTTGTCTAAATCACTTTGGTCTAAAATCACTTTTGTCCCAACAATATCTCCAAAAGTTCTAAAGTGATGTAGTGTAAGTACGGTAACCCTTTGAGACTTATAATTCTTCAAGGATTTATTTGCTTGTCAGAGGGGTTTCGAATAAAGAGTCCAGAATCATTTGAAATATAAATTAATAAAAAAAACAATTGTTATAATAAAACTAATAAAAGTTTAGAAAATAATACCATTTAATTCCTTTCTTTGAGTCCATCCATTAGATTTTATTCAATGTGGGTCATTGTTTCTTTTTGTATTGTGTAACCACTTGGATTTACTGGGTAATTGTGATTTCCAAGAGTTCAGGACACCTAGAGAAATTGTATGTAAACCTCCCTTTCCTTTCATTACCTTATCTTTTTATATCCTTACGAGTAGTTTTCTACCACTTGATTATTGTGAATCTCAAAAGTCCACCAATGACGTGACCACCATTGCTAGTTGTAGTAGTAGTTTTTGTTGTTAATTGTTGTGATAAATGTTGTTATGTAGCAGTCAGTAAATTGATAATTGCATGCTACCTATGTAATTGCACTTGTCCAGGTAAGTATAATGATCTATTTTTCAGATTTTCTTAATCATTTGCTGCTATTTATAATCTTATTCTTAGTCTTATTCCAGTTCTTGCTCAAGGCAGTAAAGTTAATGTTCAATTAGGTCATTTGTTAGTTGGATGTGTTAGGATCTCGCCAGATAAAATTCTGTTTTTTCTTAAAACGGTTTATTCTGATCTTGTAAAGAATTGCAACTGTATAAACAGTACCGATTCTATAAAACAATATTACTAATACAGGTTTAATACCCCTTATCTAAAAATCCGATAATTCCCAAAATCTGAAAACCGATATGTTCCAAAATCTGATACCTTTTAAAAGCCAACATGATACAAGTGGAAAATTCCACATCTGACCTCACTGTAATATGATTTAAAGACAAGGCTGATTTCCAAGGTATTTAACTCATTCTGACTGCATTAAAAGCTTGGTTGTCTCTGCTTAACTATTTAGTAATGTAAAACTATAATTACATCACAAATGGTGAAAGACGAAACAAATTATTCTCATTGCCACACCTACATGTATCAATCACTGTATTTTTTTGCTTATTCTCTCATCTGTACAAAAATATTGTTGAAAATGCAAAAAAAGCCAGCAGATACCTCTACAGGTAACACTGATAAGAAAAAGAGATTTATGTTTATCTATAGCACAGAAAGTTAAGCTATTGGGGAAACTGGACAGAGGTCTAAGTTTGATATCTCATTAAATAAATACAAATCTTCTAAAATCCAAAACATCTGGTCCCAGGAATTTCGGATAGGGGGTACTCAACCTGGTCTAAAAAAATGCTAAAAATATAATTATTTAGCCGTATACAGGTATCCCCATAGCTAGAACTGTGTCTGTGAGCATCTGTACTTTATCTCAATTTATTTTGTACATCTATCTGCAAGTGTCCGAAGGTATCAGAAAAGTCTAAGAGATCTTGTAAGGGTGTTACACTTTGCGTAAAATAGGCAGACATGAAAGGTTATTTTGGGGGTCTGATTAAGCTCAAAAAGTTTCCCCATATTTATATGGTAATTGCTTCTTCACTTTACACCATTTCAGCTTAAGGAAGGTTTCATAGGAACGCTGTACTTTTGGAGAGCAGGGGAAACCTGTATTGATATTTTCACTGTAGATGATAACCTAAAGAACAATCAATTAGCAGTTAAATGCATTACATTGAATTGAATAGAAAAAAAATGAAAAAATTCATCAAATGGTCCAAGGGGGATAATTGTTATTTCCCTTGAAATTTACATTCTATTTTCTTTCTATGAATTTAAAGAGTTAAATCACTTCCGCATTTAAAACACAAAAACTGTTGAACATTATCGTTTTTTATAGTTAATTTGAAATTTTGTATCTGTGGTCATTTGATATTTCTTAAAATTTTGAATGTTTTAAAAATTGAAATTTAAAAAAAGAAAAATTTTAGCACCATGGTAATACCATATATGCCAGACTATAAGATGAATGCTTTGCAATGGTATTTGGAGGACTACCGCTCACTGCAACTCATCCAAGCCCCATAGACTTTAGCTTGAGTAGTCATAATATCAGCGCACTGAACACAGTGTAATATTTGCATTGGCTGATAGACTCTCTTGTCACCCCATACTGGGCACATAGATAACCAGAATCTGACCCAAGTTGGACCAACACCAAGGACTTGTTGCCCCTCTCCCTCCCTTTATCCTACACCCAACACTCTCTCAGTTTCTTCCCAGCTTAGTATACATTTCACACAAACATGGAAGGCTGCACCTGCACTTTTCTGCAATGTTCAAACCTCTTCTGATAACGCTGCTTGCAATGGTGAAATGCATAAAGACTTATCTTTGTGATAATAAATATGTTTGTGACGTAACACGCCTTTCTCAATCTTTCATTTCCACATTGTCAAATTACCTCTACCATTCTGTCGGATTACCTTACATCCACATAACAAACATATTTTATTTTTAAAACTACTTGTCCATAATTTCTTTACCTGCCCATTCAGAAGTACCAAAAAGCTGTTACTATCATAACCAACCTTGACAGATTCAAGTCAAAATCATACAATATTTAACTAAATTCTGATGGTTTGTCTTATTCAAGTGGTAACTCAAGGAAGAAAGAACTTTCCTGGTATCTTCAACAAAATGCAGCCCTCCCGTTTAAACCTGTTTCCTCTTTATTTAATTAATGAAATTCTGATCACTGAAATGTTTATACATTTTCATTTATTTTCAAAGACCTTGGCAGAAAGACTGGCCGAAAATACCCATCAAGTTTGGGCTAAACAGAAGAAAGAGGACTTGGAAAGTATTGGTAAGTAATCAATTTTCTGCTGTAATACCGTTTGTTTGTTTGTTGTTTGTTAAACCTCTCGTCCTATGAGGAGCAAGGGGTATTGACAAGTCATCAGTATTTTTGTAACTGATTGATTTTTCCGAATTAGAGTTGTTAGCCCTATACCAACCCTTAATCTCGAGAAGAGGTGAACCCTCAATCTTACTCTTTAACAGAGAGACATTGAGTACCATTTTTAAAGTCTTTGGTATGACTCAACTTACGGCACCTGGTATTCCAAGACCGTCAGGCATCTAGGTAATGACCATGTTTGACGTTGCTTAACTTTGGTGATCTTATGAGTACCAGTGTGCCCAATGACTGTACTGACACTGCATACAGGATACAAACCTGTTCGGGCAGTCCATTGGATTTCAATTTTAAGGCTGTAAGAGTGGTTAGTATTTACTGTATTTTTGAAACATAACATAAAGTAATACCCTTCTTAGCACTACCCTGTTTATCGCTGATTCGTTATAGTGCTCTTTTCCAAATATTTTTTGTAATAAATTTAGTAAAGTTAAATTTCAAAAATCTTTTCCTCAAAAATGCCCTCAAAAATCACCCTGTGTCTAAGCACTCAAAGGTCAAGTTGTTGGGAGGTGTTTCCCAACCCTCACAAACCCCTGTTACGAGATACAAGCAATTACAATTAGTTTTTCCCCAAAATACCTTGCTAATTATCGGTTAAGTCTTCCACTTTTGTGTTTTAAATTAACCTCAGTTAATGTTGCCAGAAAAACGTGAATGCTACTGCTGTTGAAGTACCACCCATCTTGTCGATAAGTGTCCCTTTTAAAAAAATGAATGTTATGTATGCAAGTGGATTGGGCTTATACACCAGTGTAGACAGGACAGAAGAAGGCAATTCGGTGGGAAATGGAAGGAGTTACTGGCAAAGTTTGATTCAGTGTTTAGCGAAAAGCTGGGCTGTTTAAAAAATGTTATGGTGAAAATACCAGTTGATAAAGCGGCAAAACCACAGTTTTGTATAGCTCGCCTTGTACCTTATTCACTAAGGGACGGAATCGAGAGGGAACTAGATCGACTAGAGAGACAAGGTATTATAAAAAAGTTTGAATATTCTCGTTGGGTTGCACCCGTTGTACCATTACCTAAAGAGTTGTTTCAGAGGAGCAGATCAAGATATGGAGATGTTGGGACTGTTACGTTCACCAGTGCCTAAAGACAAAGGGGAAACTGTTCGATTAAATGGGAATTATAAACAAACCATAAACAGGTCTATACCTTGTGACTACCTTCATAAATGTACGGCCGTGATGTCCCATAAAATTTGCTATTTGTAATTCGTAAATCAAAACAACCACTTGTAGCCAGGAAATACGGTAGATTATAGTAATTTTTTCTGTCAGAATTTTATCATTATTGTATTTATTCTGAAAAGCACCTCTTCAATTCTAACCAACAGGTGGCGGTATCCATCCACTTCTTGTGCCATATGATAACTTGACCGATCGTGAAAAGAAGAAGGACAAAGAACATGCTCAGGAACTCCTCAAATTCTTGCAGTTTTTGGGATTCAGAATCGCATGGTAAGTTTGTTTTCTATGTTCAAATTTTGGCCAAATTAATTCCATCTTTGAAGAGATGCAGATGGTCAGTAATTGGAAGTTCTTTCAGTTTAGCTCTTAAATTCATACAAATGCCAATTTCAAGGGAAATAAAATTTGATTAAAGTTATCTCCCTTTGACCATTTAGTGAATTTTCCATTCAATTCACAGAGAGTCCTATTATTTTTAACTGTCAATTACAAGTGGTTACAACCAGTCCATGAATTTAAGAGTTAAAAGAATTATTTGTACTGCTTCAATTTAAAATTCTTTTTAAAAAATAACAACCTTTTTCTTTGTAATAATTTGCAATGCATTTCTATCATAAAATAATTTTCAGTGTATTTTTATAGTGAAATAGTTTGCAATGCATTTCTATAATAAAATAATTTCCAATGCATATCTATATATGCTTTTACTATTTTCTATGTCGCTGTATATGTAATCATTAGAGTGAATTAAAGTTTTCATGTACCGCCATAGAATGAATCGGCCGAAACATTTTGTTATCATCACAGATGGGAAGAAGAGATTAGATTGTCCGAACAAAATGGAATGACAATGACTCTTCTCAAGGTTATAGACAATACTTGCGTATTCAGTTGTAGTTTCTTAAATTATTGTGATATTAATATTTTTTTCTCTCTTTCCTTTTCTTTAACAAGTGGCAGTGATTTATCAAAACATCCTCATGAGGCAGCTTCAAGACATAGCAAAGATGCAGAGGGAAATGCACTTGTTTCTTCCACAGAGAATCGCTTTGCTTATAGTTTACTGCAGAAACTTCTTGAATATCTTGATAAGGCGGCACTAAATATGGAACAGACAAAGCCTAGCAGCCGTTTCAGCCGCAGAGAAAGCTACTCTCAAGCAACAGAAGATGTCAAATTCTTTGGCAAAGTGAGTGTAACGTTGTTTGTATTATATCTTTGTTAGTTTGTTCTTTTCTGTTTTAGCTGTGTTTAGTTTGAATGGGTTTGGTTCATAACCATATTTTAGCTGTACTTACAAAAGAAAGAGAGACAGAACAAAGACACATGTGCGCAGGGCGATCACTTGTAGACTAAGAGACCCATACCAGCTCTTACTTCCAGCCCTCATTTTCACGACCAGAAACTGAATGAGGCTGTTTTCAAATGAGCTCATTTCATTTGAAAATCTGCTTCGATAGTGAAACAGGGTTTAAACTTTATATGAGCCCATGTTTTGTCATAAATTTATATTTCTGCTCTACTCTTTGTGTATTGAGCACTTTTACAATAAAACAATTTAAA
>VCCN01001245.1:1184499-1201132 GCA_006491835.1 Architeuthis dux
TTATTAATTATCATTATAAAAGGTCATTATTAATTATCATTATGAAAGGTGATTATGGATTTAATTTTAAAATTTACCCTAGAGTTAAGGGAGGTAACTTTAATCAGTATATATTTCTCATGAAATTTAAATTTAATTTTTTATATGAATTTAAGAGTTTTATGTGGTTTTATTTCTACAATGAAATGAGAATAAATTTTAATTTAATTTTTTTATATGAATTTAAGAGTAAAAGTTTTATGTTATTTTATTTCTACAATGAAATGAGAATAAATTTTATTTTTTAATTCTGTTTTCCAGGAAGTTGAACCCGAGCAATGGCAGAAGTTACTGTTCCGCAAGATTGGTGAAAGCAAACTCAGCAGTAATACAGAGCTGGATAGTCATAAGAGTACCGAGCGTATTTTGGCGATGGCCCGTGTGATGTTTGGCCTACATCTGGTAAGAATTTCTACCCTCAACCATGGGCGTCCGCAATGGGCAAATGGGGCATTTACTCCACCCACCCTACCTGGATCAGGCCTCCTCACTAAGAGCGAGGGGATTTGAAGTTAGAACCTGATAGTCAATAAGGGATCCGGGTGGGGGGGGGCGGAAATGCTCGTGATTACTGCCCAAAATAATTTATAATTTGTAGACAATTATTATGTCTACAAAAACGTCTTTAGGTTTTTACTGGGGCATTCGATTTACAATGTAAGTTTATGCTAAATTAATCCCTTAAAAAACAAGCATGAACACTCCCGGACATAATCCTGCAGCCTTCACGCTTGTTTTTTTCTTGAAAATTCAAACTTTTTTTAGTGATCACAGCCCGACAAAATGCGAGAGAAGTAACTTATTCAGTAACTTGATCACCGTTTTTAACAATTTTTTAATTGATCGCCCCCAACATACCATGCTACCAAAAGACATTGGTCACATGATGGTTTCTATTGAGTGACTAACCAAACCTGTTAACATATTCTTCAATGTTGCGTTGTTCATTGACAATTTTAAATAATTCATTAAAGCTTTTGCAAACATTACAAACTAAATTCCTAAAAACAAATGAAGCAAAAATGATTTTTTATCTGTTTGCCAAGTTCTTCCGGCTTAAATAATTTTCCAACTCAAATATCAAAATATTCTTTAATTTTGCATTGTTCTTAATCTGATCTATTTAGTAAAACTAGTAATAAAATAAGAATAGCAAAATGCTTCATCTAAAAAGCAACATTAATAAGATGGAGTAAAACTAGTAATAAAATAATAATAGTGAAAATACTTCATCTGAAAATCTCAAAATAAATAACAATCAACTTTGTTCACTGATTCTTTTTCTTTCTGTCTACCACAGGTCGAGCATCCATCTCTTGGCTTGAAGGGAGCATGGAGAAAGGTGATATCCTCCCAGAGGAAGAGGGCAGTCATGGCATGTTTCCGAATGATTCCACTTTATGGATTACCAAGGTCAGTAAACGTCTTATCCTTCTTCAATTTCAAATATAGTCACTTTAAAAACTTTAAAAGGTTGTAAAAGGAGTTAATGTTGATAGAATTAAAACTATATTAAACTAGCTCCAATATTATTATATATCTGACTCCATTAAAAGTTAAGGTAAAAATAATAACAATGATGAGGGTGTAGAAGCGTAGTAATATCTCTAACGGTGAAGCTAATAGTAGCAGCTGTAGTAATAGTGCCTAGAGTAGCCTTACGGATCAGTACTGCCGATAGCAAGCTAGGGTGCTGATGAGACTAGAGAAAGAAAGAGGGTAATGTTAACGATGCGCATAAGAGAGATCTTTCTTTCTCTGCCTCTTCTGCAGTAGTAAAAGGAAATGAAATAAATGCATGTGCATGGATGCAGTTTGCACATGGTAGAAATGCATTGTTAATAAAGAATACAAATACTCTGCAGTGATAAGAAGTATATTTATTACAGAAGATAATAACTAATAAAAGCTAATATATGCTGCCCCTTCAATTTTCTTACTTTCCAGCAGTGTTCCCTATCTGTTATTTGTACCTCATTCCAGAGAGTGAGCTTGTGTTGATAATTTCTCTCCAATCTTTTTCCAGGCATCGTGCTATGAACCTTTTCCTGAAAGCCTACCGTCTTCATTGGCTTGGAAGTGAAGAAGTCATCAAGAATGTCCTTATTGAGGATCTTACTGTAAGTTTCAGATCAGATTTTCTTCTCACTTTTATTATCCTTCTTTTGAAAACACTTTTCTGAACACATCTTAAGTGAAGATTTCAAGTAGGTTCTTGTTTTTATGACACATTGATTTATTAATTACTGCTACCAAAGGTTTAGGTGATTCATGTGTTCACACATTTATATGTATCTATGAATCTACAGGTGCATCTCAAAAAATTAGAATATTGTGGAAAAGTTCATTTTTTTTCGTAATTTAATTCAAAAAGTGAAACTTTCATATATTCTAGATTCATTACACATAAAGTGAAATATTTCAAGCATTTTTTTGTTTTAATTTTGATGATTATGGCTTACAGCTCATGAAAATCAAATCCACTATCTCAAAATATTAGAATATTTCATAAGGTCAATCAAAAAAAGGATTTATAATACAGAAATGTCGAACTTCTGAAAAGTATGTTCATTTATGCATTCAATACTTGGTCGGGGCTCCTTTTACACAAATTACTGCATCAATGCTGCGTGGCATGGAGGCGATCAGCCTGTGGCACTGCTGAGGTGTTTTGGAAGCCCAGGTTGCTTTGATAGCATCCTTCAGCTCGTCTGTATTGTTGGAGCTGGTGTCTCTCATCTTCCTCTTGACGATATCCCATAGACACTCTATGGCGTTCAGGTCAAGCGAGTTGGCTGGCCAATCAAGCACAGTAATTCCATGGTCAGCAAACCAGTTACTAATAGTTTTGGCACATCTCCATAAAGCTTGTCAGCAGACAGACTGGTAGACAGCTGCTTGATAAAACACAGTGGACCAACACCAGCAGATAACATGACACCCCAAATCATTACTGACTGTAGAAACTTCACACTGGAAGCATGAATTTTCTTCATTAATAAAACATATTAGCAACATTTTAAAACTTTATCTCAAATCCAAAGATTATTTAGAAACCATCAACCAAAACTGTCAACATCAACATAGTCAACATCAGCATAGGTTTCTTCAGTTTTTAAGTTGGTCTGGCTGGTTGCCTATGTTTGTATGTATCATGCTTACAGGCCGCATAAAAGTCCAAAAAATTAAACATTTACTCCTTATTATGTCTAGAAAAACTTTTTTTTGTTTTTTTGAAAATACCCCCCTAAATAGGTTGTTTGTGAGAGGTTCAATTTGCACTGTAAGTTTATGCTAAATTAGTCCCTTAGTTTGTGTCTGGCAGCATTCACCCTTTTTTTTGAAAATTCAGATTTTTTAGTGATCACTGCCCAACAAAAGGCGAGAAAAGTAACTTATTCATTGATCACCCTGTAATGTTTATATATGTATGTATTAATGTCTATATATGTATGTATTAATGTTTACAATTAATAATAAATAAACACTCCAAAGCAAGCTCCCAGCAACTCCCATTCCGTTTCCAGTCCCAAAAACGCAGGCTGGAAGTGAGAATGGGGAAGGTTCTCTTCTTCACAGGCAGCAGCCATGAACACTTTGTTCCGTCTTTCCTCTTCTTTTCTAAACACAGCTAATATGGTTGTGAACCAAACGCATTCAAACTAAACACAGCTAAGAACAGAAAGGAACAAATGAACAACAAATATCAGACAACATTACACACCCCATTTACCAATTTTTTAATTGATCATCCCCAACACTGCATGCTGCCAAAAAAAACATTGGTCCTGTGACGGTTTCTATTGAGTGACTAACCAGACCTTCTATTGTTTAAATCTAATTTCTATTCATCAGGTTGCCAAAGAAGAAGAAGAAGAAGGTGTTGAAAAGAAAGAAGCGGAAGAGGTTGAGAAACCTGATCCCCTTAGTCAACTCATTGTCGCCCTGTGCCGTGGTGCCACCAAAGAACAAAGTGATAGTCTGGCTGCTGATGACCTTTACATAGCTTATGCAGACATCATGAGTAAAGTGAGTATTATGTACCTTATATCGGTCAGTAGATACCATACAGTAATTAGACCAACATAGGTTTCTACCAATTGTTTCCCAGCTCCTCATCTTTTATGATGAGCGTGGTTTACATAGTTTAGTAGAAGGTGTAGCAATATTTGTCTCTGCTTGACCATTCCCTCTCTAGGCTAGTCTTGAAAGTGTTCACATTCTCTGCAGTGACCGTGGCTTCACTCGGACAGTTCCAGTCCACTGTCACTCTTGCAGTGAAGAACTGTTTTCTTGTACCAGTTTCAAGTTCAGTATTCAATGATCTTGACTGGGCATTTTTGAATAATGAATACCATATATCAGGGGTTCCTAACCTGGGGTAAATTATTTGATTCTGGATTTGTACATATTTTTTAAAAAGTTATAATTCAATAAATAACATTGTCATGTGCTATTATTATTGTTATTTGAACTTAAAATAATAATGTTGAAAACAGTATTTAAAAATTTCCCCTTTGTCAGTTGATTTATTATGTTAGAAGTGTAAACTCAGATTACTGAACAAAACAGGGTGGGGGTAAATTTACTTTCAAAAAGTCATCAGGAGTAAACGGGATGGAAAAGATTGGGAACCCCTGCCTTTATAGAATCATTTTATAAAGGAAACTTAGGCGAAGCATTGATCATGTGCAAAGTTTAATTGCTATTAATCCTTGTATCACACACACACATTCACACACACACACACACAGATGTGTGTGATGATATGTAGGATGATGATGACTGAATTCAACTGGGTATTTCTGGGTTCAAATCCCAGCAATGCCTCATGCTGATTATTTAGTTCTTCTGTAATTTTGAGTGCTGTCATAAGCTTGGGCGGCATTCATCTTCCTGAATTTTAGTTTCTCGAACACAGCGATGCAGGACGTTGATTGGCTGATTCTACACTCAGTCACTTGAACCAGACCGCCTAAACCATTACACTACATATACATTTGTCCTTTTTCTTTTCTCCCACAGAGTTGTCATGGTGAGGATGAAGATGATGATGATGATGGCGGGGATGACGCTACAACCTCTTTACAGGTAATGCCTGATCATTTTTGCCATTCATTTTTATGAAACATGTGAAAAAAAGATTATCAATTTGTTTTTGGTTTTTTTCCCCGCTGGTCATTTGAAAAAAATTCTGATTTGTTTGTGATGATATGGGATACTTTCAAGAATGTGTCCTGTAGAACCTAGAAAACAATTTTAAAGTTTTTTTTTCTATTTTACTGTAGAAACTATGGGTGATTCCACACAATTTGGGAAATATTATCTTCATCTTTGCTGTTTTTAACACCAGATGCAAGATACACTGGAGGAGTGCTGAAGAATATATCAGTTGGAATGTTGAGCTAAAAACAACAAAGATGAAGATATTGGTCCCAAAAATGTATGGAATAATGAAAGTGCATAACGTCAGAAAACAATAGGTGTGTTGGTGAATCACTAAAAAAAAAGGTTTTCACTTGAGGAAAATTGACAAACTATCAAATATTCGGTTGTTACATATGAAGTGTCATTTATTTTTAAAATAGTAAAGTGAAGGATGATATAAACAGCAAAAATGGTAAATATTTAATCAAAATATGATCCATTTGAAGCTTTTTCCAATAATAATATGCCATCTATAATTCTTTAGGTTTAGTGGGCAGAAATTCAGTAAAAGCACAAATTACGGCTTCCCTATTACTGAATATTTCATTATGCATATGAAGTTCAAAATGGTTGAAAAGATGATAATCCATAGCAGAAATGTCAGGTGAATATGGACAATGCAGCACGACTTCATATCACAATTCTCTAACCTTAGACACATTCATTGAAGACATCTGATGGAGCATTTCAATCAGTTCATGTGGGACCCATTTTTCCAACTCTTTTCACCTTTCTTATTGCCTTGAGATGATGTGATATGATTGCTGTTGAAGGCCTAACATTTCAAGAAAGTGTTCGAACCGTTGTTCGTGGGTCATTGGCCACTGCTGTTGATAATTCTTCATTGTTAAAAAAAGGGTTTAGGCCTCCTTTGGGGTTTATTATTAGTATCTATATTTTCAGACCTAAATCTATTGAACCAACGCTGAACAGTTCGCACTGTAGTAGTGTTCACTCCAAATACTTTGTAGACGTTATCAGCAGCTTGAGTGGCATTATATCCCAATTTGAATTCATACTTGAAAATTAGTCTAACTTTTTGAGTAGACACCATTGCTGTTAAGGGCTCAAAAACCTCCAGTAATAACAAATTATATCTCTATTTGTCTAATTGTAATGGTTAGCAGGTCTGTTTCCCACACAGAAGGTCCTGTGTTCGATTCAAAGAGTGTGGAAAGCTCTTCATTAGGACAAATTTCCCTGTGCACTCAGCAGCTAATTGAGTACACTCTAAGGTGTTTGATTAGGGTTGAGGTATCCCTTCGGTGGACTTGCATCCTGCCAAGGGGGTGGTCATAAAAACTTGTAAGAATAAAGTCCTGGTCTCGACCAGACTTGAAACTTGCAAGGATCACTAAGCTGACACATGCAACAGAAACCAGATCTTCGTCACCAGGTGTATACTCCATTGGGAGTTGTCTCTTAAGAGAGACTTTACTATATCTCTATTTACATTGAATCTGCCAAAAAATGATTTTACATTAGAAATTTTACACTTTTAGCATTATTTTATGTTATGTTAAAAAAACATTTCATGTGTAACAATCCAATACTTAATGTGTACAGTTAAAACTTATAAAATTCTCTTCTTTAGAAATCATCTTCTAAGTTTCATTCAAGCATAAACATATTGTAAGTGACAAATTGATCACTTTTGAAAATTGATTTTCATTGTCTTTTAATTGTAAAATTTGTGATATCTTAGTATCATAGTCAAATAAAACCAATGTCAATCCTCCCAGGAAAGTGAAAACCTAACAGAACAGAACACGAAGAAAAAAAGATTTTTTTCCTCCAGTCGATAACTGTTATGTTTTAAAAAGCTATATAGTTAATCAAAATCTCAAAGCAATAAGCTTCAACCCTTTGAGGCACATTCCTTTTTCTTACACTTTTAACTACTCAGACATCTCTTGATTAGCATTGGTGCTAAATAAAATGGTGGCACAGAATATAAGCATCTGTGCTCTTAGAGATATGAAGATAAAAAAGAGGTATTAAAAATGACTCACCACAGATACCAGCACATCAAAAGTGGGATGAAATTGCTTCAAAGTGTTAAATGCATCTATTTTTTTTATTCCAAGAGTTGTTCAGACTATTGAACTCATTCTTTGTTTTGCTTATTTTACTACAACATTGTAGTAATAACTAAAGCAACACAATGGGTTTAGTAGTCCAAAACAACTTTTGAAATGATAATGACTCTTCTCAAAATTATAGAAGGTGTCTTCTGTATGAATTGTACACCTTAAAGACACAAACGGAGTGGCTGAAATATTGTGGTAACAACAAAAGCAACACACAGAAGGGGATCTATAGTCTGAACAACTCTTGGAATGATAAAGACTATCCTCAATATTATACGTGTCTTCTATACGGAGCGTGCACCTAAGAAGGCTGTAAAATGGATTGGCCAAAATGTTATGGTAAAAACAAAAGCAACACAAAGAATAAGTTCAGTCTGAACAACTCTTGGAATGTTAAGGATTCTTCTCAAAATTATAGACAGCATTTATTTTTTGTTTTTTATTTTGTTTTGTATTTTTCACTCATGACTCACAGAAAAATGAACAGAAGTTTGCATAAATTGATTTTGTTCTTCATGCATGTTTTCTTTTGTTCTTGTTTTGTTTTTTTCAAAAAAAAGATTTTATTCTCACTTTTCTTTCTCAAAGAATTTGCACTGGATATGAAGCCTTTTGATAAATATATTTGCATGAAGATGCATCTTTTATCGGTACTTAACCCATTGTCATGGGAATCCGTAAAAGGGGGAGGGCAAACGGGGCATCCCCCCCACCCTGGATCAGGCCTTCTCATCTAGGGTGAGGGGGTTTGAAACTTAAAACCTTATAATCAATAAAGGGTAATGGTGCTGTACAATTGTTTTATGATAATTATAAAGACATTTATTAGTTGAGAACCTATATTTGCCTGGCGCCGGTGTGAGTGACTGCTAAACAAATGGCCTTAATCATAAATGTGAATAAAGAAACAAGCATCAGTGTGGGGATCGAACCTGCATCCACCCTGGAAGCAACCTTATATGCAGGTACTGCTCTACCGACTGAGCTAACGAAGATCTCATGGTAGGCAGGAGTCTTTTAATCCTACCATCAGATTTTTGTTAGCTCAGTCAGTAGAGCAGTACCTTTGTATAAGGTAGCTTCCAAGGTGGACACGGGTTCGATCCCTGCACAGAGTTAGTTTCTTTATTCACATTTTCAATTTAGACTGCTCTTTTAGCAATCGCTCACACCGGTGCCAGGCAAATATAGGTTCTCAACTAATAAATGTCATTATAATTATCATATTCTGTCGGATATAAAATGATCCATCATTTGATTTCAATTGTTTTATTTAATCCCAACCTAATAAAAAGATGGTATTTTTCTTTGCTGGTACCAGGGTTGCCACTAAGATATATTCTGAACATATCCCTCATAACTCATCTTCATTTTCATCTAACATCTTTATCATATTTTAATCAGTAGTTTCTCCTGTCATCATCAGGTTACATAGAATGAGATATCACTCCATTTTTTAAAAGTGTGATTGCTTAATAAATTGTTTAAATCCTGAAAGTGAACAGAAAACATGCTAATAACATTAAAAATAAGGAGTTATGCTCAATTTAGGAGTTCTTGGTTATTTTCCATAACTCTTAAATTCATAGATCACTTGTAACCGTTTGTAATTGAGAGTGGAACTCTTCTGTGAATTGAATAGAAATTTTTTTTTTAATTCACCTAATGTTCTAAGGGAGATAATTTCAATCAGAAGTTAGTTCCCCTGATAAAGACATTTAATCTATTTTTTATGAATTTAAGAGATACATTTAAAATTAATCTTCATTTTAAATTCAATGTTTATTTTTTTATAAAAAAAGAACAATTAAAATACTAAGGTGATGTTTATGACATCTCACTAAGTGGGAAAAAATAATGACATTGTATAGAAGAGTATAATCACAAAGCTTTTTTTAATTAAAAAGAAAAGAACAATTAAAACACCAATCTCTAATTGATTACGGTAATGATCATAACTAGTGCCTGATTAACTATGTAGCAAAAGTATTATATGCTACGGGCCCCACATTTTCATTAGCCCCGCACTAAATGCTTGCAAATTATCAATTCTGGTTCAGTGATTCTGCACTTGCTCTTTTACTATAGTACTATAACTGCCTTCAACTTTTATAAACGACTGGGTGTTTAAGGTTAGTAATTTTAAACTTTAACACATTAATTAATGGGGGTTTGGTATCTATGTGATATAACACATAAATACAAAATTATTTGAAACTGAAGTCATAGCTGCTGTATAAAGAGGAAAATGAAAACAAAGTAATACTATCAATCTTTATTATTATTGGATGAAGTAATTGTAACACATTATTTTTATTAAATTTGACTAGTTCTTACTTTCATCCTAATTTTAGTTTTTTTTTTATACAACTTATTAATTCATTGCCATAGAAACAGTGGCCGGAATTAATAAGTTGTATAAAAAAAACTAAAATTAGGATGAAAGTAAGAACTAGTCAAATTTAATAAAAATAATGAGTTACTTCATCCAATAATAATAAAGATTGATTTATAAAAAGACTACTAGGTCTCATATGTAAAATAACATAAATATGGCACAGAGAGTCGGTTGTAGGGAGTGAGTTTATATGTGTGAATCAGCTTCTTCTAATCCATGAAGTCTTCATGGCCAATTGGTAAAAGCAGCTAGGCATAAACTAGACTCCCTCTGGCAGAGGGTGTGAGTTTGATTCTTACCGAAGGCTTACCCTTTATTTCCGACAGAGCTGTTATTCGCTGACATAGAAACAGTGGCCTGAATTAATAAGTTGCATAAAGAAAACACGATTAAAATTAGGATGGAGGTAAAAACTAGTCAAATTTAATAAAAACTAAGTAATACTATTACTGAAATGTAAAACATATTTGTTGTATTATCTGGCTGTATAGCAAAGGAAAAAAATTGATTACTTTGCAAGTAAAAAAATCTATGTGATGTGATGTGTATTTTCTTAATTTGGGGCCTCTTTATAACATATGCTACAGGCCCTGCACTAGGTTTTTTATTACAACATCTCACCAAGTGAAAAAATGATATTGGATAGAAGAAAATATTCTCAAAGTTTTTAAAGTAGAGAAAAGAAATTTTAATTAATACTCTTCAATTTGAAAAATAAAAACTTAATTTTAATGTGTTAGGGGCCCCAGTACATTGCTTTCCCCAGGTGCCTCAAATATTCTTAACTCTTAGATTCATAAACTGCTTGTAACCGCTGTGAAACTCTTCAATGAATAGGATTTTTTAAAATGGAACTCTTCTGTGAATTGAATTAAAGAAAAAGAAAAAACATATATACCAAAAAGTGCAAGGGAAGTAACTTTAAGTTACTCCCCCTGAATTACATTTTGAATTCCCTAGTATGAATTTAAGAGTTAAGATGGCCCTGTCCATCATCTCTATTTCTTGCAAATACTTTTGTCATGACTAAATCATATCCTGACAGATTCTTCTTCAAAAATACTTTACAGTCTGTTCTAATTCTAGCTTATACTCAACACCAGTGGTCTCCAAACTTTTCAGTGCGAGGGCCACATCGTATATTTTACACATTTTTGAAGGCCAAAGAAAAAAATCAGCTTCATAAATGAATGAATAAAATTTAAATGAATGAATAAGTTGGTTCTCTTTTGTAATCAGCAAGATATGATTCAGAACGAAAGGCAAATGTGAAAATTTCAAACAACAATGCTGTGCTTACACTGAGATATGATATATATATGAGTAAAAATGACAAACATTAGAGAATGCTGTGACAAAATAATGAATTACTTAACTGTACGTGTCGACTGTCTAACCACGTGGTTGGAAAAAATGAAGGAAAATAATTAAGTCTCATCTATGTAGTACTAAATGTTTGATTCTGCTTATCTGTCTGTGACCTCTAAGTAGACAAAAGAAGCATTGTAGCCAGTTGTATTGAATTAAGATACCCCTAAAATGAGTTAACTTAAAGAATGCAAAAAGAATCCGGGTGATATGCAACCTAATAATAACAGGGTTTGCATTCATGCGTACCCACCAAAAAATGATTTCTCAAGGGAGATAACTAATAAATGCTGATTTTAGAGCAGTCCCCCTTATTTATTTATTTGCAAACCCATAAGAACCCACTGTGACACAGGTGTCACAATTTAATTGATCTGCACAGTCTCTTATATAATATTATATTTTATCCTTGATTTTAACTCATGAAGTGTACTGAGTGACATCTACTGAACATCCTGGTGCAGTCATGTGACTGTGTGTCAATTTGCCTACCCATAATCCCACATAATGTTCCTTTCAAGTAGAAATGGGTCTGAGTTCTTATGGGTTAATGGTCATTCTGGTCACATCAGATCGAGCTACTTTTCTCTCAAAAGAGTAACCCCATGATTAAAGGGTTGTCTAGTTATTTATAAATAATTCAAGTTGCTGTAGGGACAGATAAAATCTTGTAGAGGCCAGATGTGGCCCTCGGCTGTCGTTTGGTGACCCCTACTATACACATCTGTTTGTATGTCATGGTTTCTGTCTTGTTTGGATTTCATGCAGCATGGACAGAGAAGTGTGAGTTTATATAATTCATTGCTGTTTGATTTTATGCCTTCTACACATTTTTCTCTACTTTTTTTTTTATTCTCTTTTTCTGTACAACAATGAAACAAGAACTTTCTTCGTTTTATATCTACCGCAACAATACAAACCATGATGAAAAAAAAAAATGTCTTTCTGCTATTTTTTTTTGTTTTGTTATAGGGGTGTTCCTTTCTTTCTTTCTCTCGCTCTCGTTCTCTCTCTTCCTCTCTCTCTTACACTATCATGTTTTTATAAGAAAGGGAACCCCTAAAAGTGACATTATCACAAGCAGCACCAACAAATTGATATTTTCACTGAACGATATCCAACCACACCAAGATAAAGAATGCAAAATGAAAGATTAGTAGATCCAGCGGGATATTAGCATCATCTTTTGGTTGGTTGGGCTTTCAGTCTGAGAATACCTGAAGACAGATCTTCTGAAATTCTGAAAATACATATTTTAGTCTGATCCCGATTGATTCGATCCATTTGATCCACCCTGTTTACGAACTTAATATTATTCGCTCAGAAACATTTTTCAAAAAGTTTCATTCATTGTTCCATGAAAAAAATTTTAAATTCCCTTCAAGAAATTATTTTGCGCTGAAAAAAATTTATTCAATTTAAAAAACTAATCCTTTGTAGAAAAATACCTTGTTTTAAAATATCTCATAAAAATTTTTTTTAGAGAATTTAACACAGAATATTCAATTTAGACAAATGCATTTATCATTTTGAATAAAAACTTATAAAATTCCCTCACTTTCATAAAAATGAAAAATTGAATATAATTATTAATGATACCAAACATCATCTTTGAACTAAAATTAGATAAAGCCAAAAATTCTAAAAAAATTGAAAATAGAAAAAAAGTTTTCGCAAGTAATTCTTTGTGCTCTATCCTTAAGATTTTTGTTTCTCCAGAAATCAGTTTTGAGAAAAATTATTTCTTTAAGGCTTTGGTGGGGGTTCTATTTACAATGTAACTATAATGCTAAACTGGACCGTTTTTCTGTCCATCGTACAGAATTACAGCTTTGAAGTATTCAGTTACTTCCCTTAGTTTCTTTTGGTAACTTCCTTTTATGTAAAAGATCAGAAAAACTGAAAAACTGTTTTTTTTAAATTTGCTATCATCCAAATCTTGACCAGACCTTCAACTTTAAAACATTTTAATAATAAGCTGCATGGGCTTACATGGGCCTACCTGGGGTGTATGTGGGATCTCTTTCATTTAAATTAATTAACAATCTTATTAGAAAACTCTAGAGTCAGATTTAATACATAAATTATATTATTCATACAAAATACCTTAAACGTTAGTTAACTTTTAAATTCATGGACCACTTGTAACCACTTATGTATTTCTCCTTTTTTCAAATAAAATAACTTAATTAAATGAACAAATTATCACTTGACAATTTTTTCACCTGTTCCATTGTCATTATTCTAGTGGACATTTAAGAAATTTAACCAGGTAAGATTTTGGTGCTTTTTATCACGAGCACAGGTAAACTCGTTATTTGACACTTGTATTTATTCGTCATTTTTAAACCATATCACGGTATAGTCACATTTTAAAAGATACCTATAACTATGATAGATTATTGCTCACGGTAACTTGATGTGTACACTTATTACTACTCACATTCTCACTAAGATATAAGTCAATAAAAACACGTAGATTCTTAGAAATATATTTCACGTTCACCGTTTTGTAAAAGCTGTTGTAATCTTCTTTCTATATTTATATCTATATCTGGGCCTGATTGGTGGCTTAGGTAGTTGCATATTTTGACATTGGTCAGTATTTGAACCAGGATTTTCAATATACAGGAAAGTCTAGTATCGTATGCAAGATACGTTCCAGGTAAAGAGCGTACTGTAGGGGGGAATGTATGTAATAGCCTGGCACATTTTCTTACTAACATTTAGTAGAAAACTGAGATGCCTATCTTTTTATGTATAACTGAAATAGTTTTATGCGTTATTCAATTTAAAAGAGGGGAAGTCAACACCAATGGCGTTTAACTGCCTAAATGGTATTATTTAAACCATTGGTATATTTGCGCATTTGCAAACCCTGTAATAATTCGGCCCATGTGAATATCAGTACAGGGAAGCCTGGTACCACACACAAGATATGTTCCAGGTAAAGAGCGTACTGTAGGGGGGGATGTGTGTAATAGCCTGGCACATTTTCTTACTAACATTTAGTAGAAAACTGAGATGCCAATCTTTTTATGTTTGACTGAAATAGTTTTATGCATTATTAAATTTCATCTTAATTTCGGCAAAAACTTAAATGTTAAAAAATTTGATTGAATTAAACACATGAACAAATAAAAACTATATTTTGCTGTCAAGAATACATAAACTTAATTATGTAAACAGCAGGGCCATCGGAACAAAATTCACATGGGGTGGGTGGGGGTCTGCGAACGAAGCTGAAAATATTTTTTTAGTTCACACCCGTTAGATTGCTGGAAAACACCCCTATTGTAAAAAGTGCACTATTTAATTGATGGATATATGATGATATTTAGATATCTAAATGATGAAGATAATTATGAACAAATGGCTGCTATGGGAATTTTTGAAAATAGAGCTTTCAAATCTGTCAGAAATCAATGTATTTTTCAGGTCATCCACAGACTCGGGATAGGTCTGTTATACACCTATGAACTAGCAAAAAATAATTGAAGGGGATAATTGGTTTATTTACTCATTAAAACATATGAAAGTGGGGGGCCCAGCCAAAATTCTGGAGGGGCCATTGCCCCCTCTGCCCCCACCCCTGTAAAATTGCCACTGGGTGTGTGGTACTAAGCTTTCCTGTATATTTAAACGATCTTCATATGAGTACCAAAGAATAGTGTACAGTTTTTCATAATTGGTCCTGTGCTAAGAAACTATATAATATAATGTTAAAATAAACTAGTTACAAGTACAATGGAAGACTCTTGGTAATTAATCAAATGAGCAAGCAACAAGCTACGTTTATTTTAAATATTTAATATGGAAAATGAATGTCGAATAAATTATCGAAATATCGAAAAAGTATCAGCTTTAAATATCAATTTTCAGATGTCCCTTTTATAGAAAAAAAGGAATTAACAGGTCTGGTTAGTAACTCAATAGAAACCGTCACGTGACCAACGTCTTTTAGCAGCATGCTGTGTTGGGGGTGATCAATTAAAAAATTAGAAAAAAGCAATGTTAACGGATACAAAAAATAAATCAAGATAAAGTACAGTTGCTCACAGACATATGTCAAAGCTATGGTGGCTTGCGGTCCTTTATAAAAGCAAATTGACGTAAAGCAAACTTTCCGAAAGCAGGGGATACCTGTACCTTTTTTTCTTATTCATATAGCTATGGAAGGCATGAACTGAGTCAAGCAGCCCTACCCGCCCTCCTTCAAATCAAGACTAATTCTCATTTTTGGTAGAAATATTGGTGAAGTTTTATAATATCCAAGTTTTAAAACGACCGTAACATTGACTCTAAATGAAATAAGTGAAAAATATTGTTTCATTCAACCACTAAACATACATTAAATCCAATACCATTTCTATTCTTGTAAAATCTAAACTTCACAAATGTTTATTTAACTAAAATTAAAATAGATTTTAAAAGAAGAAATAAAGGGAAGTTGTTTTAGATTCTGAGATTAAGTATTTCCAATAGCACTACTAAGTAGTAAACAAACAATATGGCATAGAAAAAATCAGAAGGAAGGAGTGTCTGAATGACTATAGATAAGAGCCCCACTTATTCCTGAGGTTTCCATGGCCGAATTGGTTAAGGCATTGTCCATGTAAGATTGGCTCCCAATGTATGGGGTGCGAGTTCAAGTCTCATTGAAAACAACTTCTTTTTTCTAATTTCATACTTGGTAGAACTAGAATCCTGTGATGAGACAATAAAAAAATTATGGAAATTAGTATAAAATTAATAACAAAATAAATTGATTTATTTACATGTAATGCCTCCCTGGGCATCTCAATACATATTATAATAGTCAACATTTTTAAAATAAAAATACAAGAATTACTTTTAGTCAACTAGTAAAATATTAGTAAAATTAGCAATAAAAAAATTTAATCTCAATACATAATATTACAATAGTCAACATTTAAAAAATACATAAAAATACAAAAATTACTTTTAGTCAATTTGCAAAATTAGTAAAATATTAGTGAAATTAGTAAAAAAAAAAAATTAAATATCCTACAATAAACTTTTGGGTTTATTCGGCACATAACAATTTATTTTAGATCCCACCCAACCTACACGATGAATGCTCCAGTTGGGAGTATAAAACAGACATTGTCCTATATGCCAACTTTTGTTCAAACAATCTAATCTCTTAACTTTGACACAACGTTTCGGAAAGAAGAGCTTAGATTGTTTAAACAGAAGTTTGTATGTTAATGACTCCTCTCAAAGTTATAGACAAGACATTGTCCTGTTAATGGACAATTTATCAAATATGGAAGAACTGTCTTCAGGGAATCCAGAAGCCCAATATCTCCACTCTCATGAGTCTGCCCAGACTTCACGAGCATTAACAAGCATTTCTTATCTTTGTATGCACTCTTAGATAAAACTGGATCGTCTGAAGGTATCATTTTTACCCACTGCGGTCAGTCAGTAGATGCTAGTATTCTTTGTGTATTGCTACTAGTGTCTGGTTGTAGTGCAGATGGATTTGGATGTAACATTTTTTCCC
>VCCN01001245.1:1228425-1239919 GCA_006491835.1 Architeuthis dux
GGAGTTTGTTTATGTTTGAGAACTAGTAGTATTAAGAAATTGTAGGGATAAAAAGTACCTCTCTGTTATTTAATATTATTACATTATTTCTTTGTTATTATTTCTGATCATTCCTCATTATTTCTTTCTTCTTGCAGATGATCTTAAAGTTCTTTGATATTTTCTTGAAAATGAAAAATATTACCTCCTCAGAGGCATTCTTGGTAAGGATTCATCTTTCACCTTTTTTATTTTATTTCTCATTATTCTTATCATTTCTAATTGTCCTATCCTACTAATCTACATCCTACTCAAATTCAATGCTTATATAAGTATTAGTTTGCATATACAGTGGTACCTTTCTTAACGAGGACAATCCGTTCCGCAAAACATCTTGTTAGATGAAACTTCGTTAAGTGAATAATTAAAATGGGATTTCAGTAATTTGTTCCAAATAAAGATATTGGACCTCTAAAACCTTAATGATAATAAATTGTAAATAATGCATAATGTGCTATTTACTTTCTAAATAATGTATAAATACAAATAAACATGTAAATAATTACCTAAAAATAAATCTTATTATAATTCACTAAATGTCCGTCCGATCTAGATATTTCAGGTTGTATCTAGATGATTCTAGATAATTTTGTATCTTTGTTTTTTTTTCGCAAACTGAAAATATTTCACTAAGAGATTTCTTTTTTTGCAATTGGGACCTCTCGCTAAGTGAAATTTCATTATAAGATATCTTCATTATAAGAGGTACCACTGTATATTGTCATTGCTTCACTGCAGTTTTAAGAAACATATTCCAACATCAACTCAATCTGTATACTTTACATCCAGAATGTGTTATATCTACAAACACTAAATTGAAATTTAATAAACATGAAGCTCAAGCTTAAAGTATTTTTATCTGAATTTCCGAGACGAGGTGTTGTTACTATTATACATTGATTCTTTCAGACCTGTTTCCTCATCTTTGTTGTCTTTATCTCAACATTTCAGCCACTGTATCCTCCAGTCTCACTCGGTTGTTTGTCATATTTAGTAAGCTCCTAGGAATGTCAAACAGAACCCTTTACTTTAGAGTATATTGTTCATATTCCTATACCCAGATTCAAATTGACTGTTACAAGTTCTGAAAATCTCAGTCATCCCCAGACACCAGGCCATGGACTTGTACCGGGCTACGGACCGGTACTGGGCCACAAAGCATGTGCTACCAGGCCATGAGGAAATGACATGATCTGACGATTATTCTTTTAATTTATTTGTAAAAATAAAAGTGAATTCATTTCCTTGATTCTTAATATTAAATCCATTAGAAAAAACCCTTTAAAAAACGAAATTGAGTGTCTTAACCACTTATAAGTGACTTATAGTTAACTTATCACCTATATGCCCGTCGTGATTAACAATGCCCCCAAATATTTTTTCAAAATATCAAATTAATTGAAATATCTTTTTAAATCTCTATAAAAAAGTTTTAACATGAATATTTTTTTTCTCTTTACAGACCATAGCCTTAAAATATAAGTTAGCAAATAAAAATAAAAAGTTGCCAAGAAGAGCAATATTTTACTTTAATTTCAAGTTTTTTAAAACTAACTTTTATACAAGTTTGGGTTGTTTTTTTTCCTCGGACGTTGATTTCCCACCATAATTTTTTGTTCATACCTACAAACTAATGACCCCCATGTAATATGCATAATAAAGGGAAACAATTAATCCACTCATAACCGTAATGGAAGTTACTAGACAACAGCCTTGGGCTTAATAACAAAGTTACCAACGGATCATCGGGCAGAAACCATAGCACACGTGTTCTCTGTTGTTCCTTATTCAATCCATATTAATCCACAGTTAAAGCCAATAGTGTTTTAACCATCAATACACACACAACACAACTAACAATCCCAAACATATACCCCAGATATAAATCACTGTCCTGAACCACCCAAAGCTGCTGGACTGGTGAGTGAATCCTGGATTAGTGAGGTTCAACTTGAATTGATAAAAACAACAAAGAAGAGGAGACTGGATCAAAAGAATCAGTGTTGAATATTAGTTAAACATGTTTATATATTTTCATTATTTACATTTTTTCTTATTTGAAAACCAAAAAATATCCATATAGGATTATGATACAAATCGGGATGGATTCATATCAGTGAAAGAATTCAGACAACTTATGGAATCACAGAAAATGTATTGTCGGTGTGTATGCCTCCCTTTGACCTCTTCATGTCCAGCTGCTACGTTTGGCACTTCTTGCCTTTCAATGCAGTATGTGAATAGTCTTTCTTTGTGTAGTAGGTGAACATAATGGTGATTTTAATAAGATTTTTTTTATTAGTAGTATCATTACTATTATTATTACGATTATGAATATTACCATTTTTTTAGTACTGATGTTATCACAGTTACAAATCTTATATTGGAAATTTAAGTAATTTCACACTTTATTTTAAAATATTTGTTTCAAGAAATCACTTTAATTATCTGCGTTAGCTCAGAACATGTATGTGATGATTTGGGCTTCGAATGAAGTCACAAAGTCAAACAATATATATAAAAGACAACCTACTTTCTTTTCTATGTAGAAACACAAAGGTGATCAGTCAAGTTCTTCAGTTTGTCTGTTTCTTCTTAAGTATTAGCTTTAGTTAGTGGCTTTAGTACCAGTTAGTAATTGAGAAAATAGGGAGGAAAAATAGAATAGAGTGTGGTTAGCATTTAGAAGATTCAGTTGATCTTTAGATATGCTTGATTTAGAAGACGCTTTAAATAGGTGTGTCCAGGTTTGTCCACAAGTTGACTCTGACTGGTCATTACCTAAAAGCGCAGCAAACTTGAGATGCTGAGGTTGACCCCAAGGTCAACTGTCTAGACAAGCAGGAAGTGCTTTTAATAATAGCACAAGCCAACTCCTGTTCTTCAAAGGTCATGACAATGTAATTATAAAACTAGAATCTGTATTGAACTAAAATTAAAAACGAGAAGTTTGCAACATTCAAGTTTAACTTTATTAAACAAGTTTTCTCCTTAGCATATGTTTCGATAACAGATATATTTTGGATTGTCACGCTATTTACAACATTCAGTCAACAAATTCTATGCATCCAGATTTTTAAAAAGAATACCAGTTAGAAATTATTTTAAAATTTTGTTAGAAAACACATTGAAGATACGTGTCAGGCTTGGAACAACAACTAAAGCTGTTGTGATTGAAGACAATGGCGTGAACGAAGACAATACTTTCAAATCTCTGAAACGCAAATGCCCACCAACTTTGTATTAATAGAATAGAATTTGTATGAATGCAATTTAGTATTATAGTTTGTTAGTTGATTATTGGGGAATCATTTTAACGTATTCTTCACATTGATCATTCTTGTAAAAGTTCCTTTATTCCTGCCTCCTTCCATTTTTTCATCATCCCTTAACAAATCCAAAATAACACTAACAAAATGTTTATTATTATACTATTTCAAGTATATTCAAGTATATAAATACACCACCCTTTTCATTTCGTTTTATTTTATTTTATTTTATTTTATTTATTATATATTTGTTTTTTTGGGGTTGATGTTACTTTAAGTGTCGTAAATTGGAGGTAATGATAATCCTTGGCCCTACGGATGTAAAATATGGTAGTTAAACACAGCATACACAGGCTCCAAAAAGTCATACAAATTCTCCAAAAAGTCATATAAAGTCTCCAAAAAGTCATATAAATTCTCCAAAAAGTCATATAAATTCTCCAAAAAGTCATACAAATTCTCTAAAGAGTATAACTATACAAAGTATTGATCAGATATTAACACAATAACAAAGTTAAAAACCATTCATTTGTTCTTTATCAAAATAATGCACACCGGAGCCTTTGTATGCTGTGTTTAACTACCATATTTTACATCCGTAGGACCAAAGATTACCATTACCTCTAATTTATGACACCTAAAGAAACATCAACCTTTATTTGTTTGTATTTTTTGGTGTATTTCAACAACTTTGACCAATTTCATTAAATGGTTAAGGATATCACTAAGATCAGTTATCTTGCAGATTTCTTTTCTTGGTGATAGTCTATATCATTCTAATTCAGGGTCAGTCCAAACCTTTATGGGGCCCTAAGCAGAACTTGATTTGGCGCCCCCTACCACCTTTTGGGGGCCCTTTGGTGGCCACCAGGACCTAAGCAGCCACTAAGTTCGCTTATGCCTCGGGCCATCTCTGTTCTAATTGTCTGCATTGCAAGACGAGTCAGTTTTGTATTTTTAGGGAAAGAGAATTTTTATTTATTTTGATTTATATAGTTTTTATGTTTTGTTTTCTTGTTTTTTATTTATTTATTTGTTTTTCCTCAAAACTGTGATTGCAAAATTTCGATTTTTTTTTTTCTACAATTATTCTATTTTATGTTAGCATTTGAGTTTATACTTCTGAGATCTGTCCATCCTCCCTCAGGGATATAATGTGGCACATTGGCTTTTTTTTAATTGTGGGCCCCAACACACATTTGTGCAAAAATGACCTAGTTCCATTGGCATATTGCAGCAGGTGTCAGGGCGTACCCCTGACCCTATTCCTTTTAGTGCCTGGGAGACTGATCTCCAGGAACTAGGATTATACTTTATTTAAGATCTCCAGTCACAAATGATCAGAAATGTGTGTTGCTACTGTTTGTCTCTGTATGTGGAGACACTTAGATAGTACTTAGCAACATGGAGCTTGTGGAGAAATACTGAAATGAAGATACAGAACAAGAAGTAACAATAACAAAATGTTTATTATTAATTGATGTGCAACATGCTGAAAAGAAGAAGAGTATGGTTGTGAAAAAGTCCATAATTGAATGATTGAGTTCTCACTAAAGTTTGCTTGTAATCATGTTGCCGTGAAAGTTGGTGAACTGAAAGTAAAAAATTAAAAGCAAAAGAGGTAAATTTGGGCCAAATATTTGTATCCAAATGTTAAAAAAGAAGTATATAATAAAATAATAACAAAACCTGAGACAACTTTTAAAGGGTATATTAAATCAATTTAATACCAATCAAAATCAACAATATCCAAGCCTTTTCTTTTTTCCTTTCTTCAACTAATTTTTCTTTTGCCTCTGTCCAATCAGGATTTTGATATCAACAAGGACGGATCTGTGTCACTCAAAGAGTTCCGTACAGCCTTAGAAACACAAAAAGTGTACTCTAAGTAAGTCCCACAGAAAGTTTGAAACCAAAAGAAAAGAAATGGTGCATGTGGAAAAAAAAAAGAACAAACTTCATTACTTCACTCTTTCTTGCTATCAAAAGATGAGAGAAATTTATTTGTTGCTGTGTTATAACCTCTACTTAATCAAGGGTCACTTAGGATGATTGGTAATGAATCAAGGTGGAAAATTTGTTTATTCAGATAACACACTCTCTAAAGATTTCTCAGATGAAAAATCTTCAAAATCAAAAGGAGTTATCTTAAAAGTCAGCCACTCATCACAGTTGTATTTATGAATCAACATTATAAGTTGGGATAAAAAGCAACTGAAATTGAGATGCAAATAAATATTAGTCAAAAATTAATAATAACTACAAACTACCTCCCGCTCAGATGGTCTAATAGTTAGCAAGTCTGCCTCACACAGAAGGTTCTGGGTTCGATTCCCAGTACGAGCGAAGAGTGTGGAAAACTCTTCATTAGGACAAATGTCCCTATGCACTCAGCAGCTAATTGAGTACACTCTAAGCTGTGTAATTAGGGTGGAGGTAAACTTTTGGTGGACTTGCATCCTGCCAAAGGGAGTGGTCATAAAAACTTGTAAGAATAAAGTCCTGGTCTCGAGGTGTATACTCCATTGGGAGTTGTCTCTTAAGAGGCGGATGCTTTATTTACCTCCCTAAAAAATAAGTTCTAAATGCCTTCAGTGCCAACATTTTGGGGGCTGATGTGTGTAGGCTAAGAATAGTACAATGGGCATTCCCCAGAGACTAAATACCATTGCTGGAGAACAAGCATTAGTCCCAGCAGTGTGTGGAGGACAAAATGAAGACAAGGTGCAAATTTCAAAAAGGGGGATGTTAATTAATCAACATTTTTTGACATTCAACAGGTAAAGTAGCAAAAACGATAATTAATGTTCTTTTGTACTGAACCTGTTAATAAAATTTGACGATACTTGATACAATGATGTACAAAAGAATTACTCTACAATACAAAGCAACGTTGGAATGGTGATCATGATGGTCCATTTGTTTCGTGGGTCAAGTTGTTGTAGGAAGAGGTGTGATTGGTGTAGCGGTAACAACACGGACAATGGAATTGACAACCCGAGTTCAAACTCTGATCGGGGCTGTTTATGTTCGCTTCGCACTAATGCCCTTGGGAAAGGCATGAATCCATCTCTTCTCCTCTCTAGCTATGGGTAAATTAGCAGATAGCAGGGCAGATTGAGCTCCCTAGCCTTGGGAAGACAACGGTCTAGGAGAAGGACAACTCTGATTCTAAACCAGGGAGTGGAGCCCCCTTAAGGCAGATTTGATGCCCAGTTTGATGTCCTTCCGGCAGCTCCTGCAGCCAAGCTGATGCCAGACGTATTGCTCTCTGCTTTCCTCTGGACTACATCAGCAAGGGCAAGAGGATGATTCTGATGCCTGGGCAGCCCAGGATCTTCATATACGCCTTGCCCATTCATGCCCCCTGGGACCACCCCAGTGTTGTTCCATTGTCTGTAGAGACAAAACAGAGGCCATTCATTCGTTCAAGTTTCAAACAACTTGAAAAATCAGACTATAAATCTCTGAGTGTGAATAAACAAATTGTTACCAATGATAATGCTATTGTCTATAACTTTGCGAAGTGTCATTAACATTCCAAATATTTTTTCAGGAAAATTGAATCTCTTCTTCATGTCCTTGATGTTGTCAACACAATGTTTCAGCCGATCCATTCTACAGCCTTCTTCAGGTGTACTGTCCATATAGAAAGAAAGAGTCTCTTTTTCCAATTGTGTAAAGCAAAAACAGAAAAAAGTTTAATGAAATGGTAGGAAACAGAAATTTCAAAGCCACATAAGCAGCAATGCTTGTAATACCAGTTATTCTATTTTTAATTGTGATGAAAGTCGATAGTTTTAAAATGCCAAAAAGTTTTTTGTTCATACCAAATTTGAATAAGTTAATAGCGTTCATAAGAAAGAAAGGATAGAAAGAGTGGGCAAAGAAAGAGGAATATTTTTTTTCTTTTTATGTCACACTACATCATATAATTCTCGAAATAAAAAATGTGACGTAATAAAAAGATTTTGTAATTTAAGAAGCTAAATCATTTTTTTAACATCTCATATTGTAAGCGTAGAGTTATAACCTATAATTTATGGGGAACACAAATAGATACACACTTCTTGGATACAAACAAAAATTTAGCAAGGCTCTAGAAAACCAGTCAGTGTCCATTTTAAGAGAGTCTTTTTTAAAATGAAAATGTAGCAAGACTCGAGAAAACCAGTCAGTGTCCATTTTAGGAGAGTCTTTTTTAAAACGAAAATGTAGCAAGACTCGAGAAAACCAGTCAGTGTCCATTTTTAGAGTCTTTTTTCAAATCTCTCAACAGCTTTACATTATTCTGTTTTTTTTAATCAATTGGAAACAAATAGTTTTATTACAGAAACAAATGTTGCCAAATGCTATCAAAAATTGTGTTCTTGTTTCAGCTATGCATGCAGCTTATTCCAATTTTTAACGTGGAGATGTTCTCAGTGTTAAAAATTGGAACAAGCTGTATGCATAGCTGAAAAAATAGAGTAACTATTATCACAATATTGCTTTGAAATTTCTGTTTCCTACTGTTTTTTTGCTGTTTTTGCTTTGGAAAAAGACACCCCCTCTTTCCATATGGACAGTACACCTGAAGAAGGCTGTAGAATAGATCAGCCAAAATGTTGTGTTGACAACATCAAGGACTTGAAGAAGAGATTTGGAATGATGCTATTACTTCCACCATTTTAATTACTACTGCTACCAGAAGTGTTTTCACTACTCCTACTTCTACAACTACTTCCTCTACTACTACTGCCAATACTTCTATGATTGTTACTATATCATTATTAATAGCTTTGTTTCTGACAATACTGACCAGTTTGGATTTGTTATTATGATTGCGAGTGTTTTGAAAAAAAAAGAAGTTTTCAAAATAATACTTTTTGTTTTGTTTAGCAGTTTTTTTTTGTTTCTTTGCATGGTTTTTTTAGTTAATTTCTCTTCTTTTTATTTTAAATACACTTATCAAGTCTATGCTCTGAATTCAGCCGAAGAGTCTTTCTGAAACGAATTTTGAGACTAAAAAAATAAGAAGAATCTGTTTAGAGGATGTCTTGACAAATTTTGGACAAGAAATTTTCAAAATCTTTGAAGTTAGAGAATGGTAAATCTGCACAAACATCAAAAAGGGTTTTTTTTCTTTCAAAATAAGATCATTTAGATCTTGGGATTCCCAACAAGGGGTACATTTGCACTTCTCAAGGTGTCCATAGGGGTCTGAGAGTATAACCATAGTGTACACTGCTGTACAGTGCAGGTGTGATAAAGTGAGTTTGTGCCTCGTAAACAAAGAATTCTGACTAAATGTGCCTCCCAAATGCTTATGCTAAAATTTTGTTAATGGCGTAAATTTTGCACATTGTTTTTAACTCAAATTTCGATTCAATCAAACAATAAAGAACTAAATGAGACTTTTGGCATTCAATGTTTATTTAGATCTGCAATCCCTTATCATTCATTGTTTTGATCATGTGTGCCTCAACACAAAAGTCTCAGGATTCCAAATCTAGTCCACAACATCTCCTTCCTTCCCAATCAT
Source organism: Architeuthis dux (assembly GCA_006491835.1). NCBI lineage: Eukaryota > Metazoa > Mollusca > Cephalopoda > Oegopsida > Architeuthidae > Architeuthis > Architeuthis dux. The sequence continues at coordinate 1,237,258 of VCCN01001245.1, forward strand.
GGTATTCCACCATTGAATGATGTATGTATACCCGCCTCATAGAAGCTTCTTGTTTTGGGATCAGAATGGAGTCATACCGTTAGAGTTTATGCCCAATGACACCATTATCAATTCAGACTCCCACGTGAGCACATTATCAAAATTCAGAGCAAAGCTTCTTCGAGCTAGGCCACATTTGAAGATGCGCGATGTGCTTTTGCAACATGACAATACAAGGCCTCACAGCAGCTTAAAGACCAGACAAGCAATCACAGTGCATGGCTGGACAACCTTGCCTCATCCACCCTACAGTCCTGACCTGGCACCCCCAGACTTTCATCTGTTTGGGCCCATGAAGGAGGCACTCAGTGGACAGCGGTTATCCAATGATGATGAGGTGAAAGAGGCAACTCGCACATGGCTAAGAAAGCAGCCAAGAAGTGTTTACGAGGCGGGTATACATGCCCTCATTCAAAGGTGGAATACCATGATTGAAAAGGAAGGAGAACTAGATTTGGAATCTCTAAACACCTGAACATGATCTTTACTGTACAGTTGCTATGAACAATGATTGGGTCTTCATAGATCATTTGTGAAATGGAGACAAAAATCATTGCCTCTTGTGTCGTGTGACACAAAAAGCAATTTTGCTTTTTGCAACAGTCATTAGCTGTAATGAATTATTACTGCATTATGTCCTAAAATAATCTTTGTGATTAAAAAAATACAATAAAATAGGTTTAGGGTTAAGATGAACATTTCTCCTTGAAACATTTTATATTGAACAGCCAACTCTGTTCACAAGTCATTGGAGGTGTCCCTGATATCCTATTTATTATAACTATATATCATCTTGTCACATGCTATGTTATTGTTTGATACTTTTTATTTAGTTTAACTCTTAATTTCATAAACCACTCCTAATTGACAGTGGAACTCTTCTGTGAATAGAATAAAAAATAATGGAACTCTTCTGTGAATAGAATAGAAAGAAAATGAAAAACTTTACCTGAAGTTGGAAGGGGATAATTTTAATCAGTAGTTATTCCCCTTTATAACAACATTCAAATTTTTAATATTAATTTAAGAGTTAACAGTGTGTGTTTTTTTCTATTAACCTCCATTATTTTCACCTACTCGACTTGTGTTTTCTGTGTGTCTTTTGCTAACCAACATTTCTGTCTTTCTTTCTTTGTTTTTTCATTTACTTACTCAAACTTCTATGCATTTGATTAATACCATTGCTTATATATTTCTAATGATCCAAATACATTTTATTCTGAAACCTGATCATCAAACACAGAGAATAATATAAGGTATATTACTCTTAAATTCATGGACTGCTTGAAACCGCTGCTAAACACAGTGGAACTCTTCAATGAATAGAATTTTTTTAAAATGGAACTCTTTTGTGAATTGAATTTCCTTTTAATAAATAAAATTTACCTGAGAGTTCAAGGGAAGTAATTTTGATCAGAAGTTATTCCCCTTGATTTAAAAATATTTTTCTTATATGAATTTAAAGATGGTCCAGATGAAATAAGGCTGCGGCACTGATTTGGTCCACGGGCCGTAATTTGCTAACCCCTGTATTATAGAACTGAAAAACATAAATATTGAATCCATTTTCTACCATTTCATCAAATCATTTTAATTTTAATTCTTTGTCATTTTGTTTCATAATTAATGTAAATTCAGTAAAAAGTCAAGTTATTATGTAATCATTCTACTTGTTTCTTTATTAATGGTGACTAAACAATAAAGATTAAAAATTTGTAGTTTTTACAAATGTTTGGGGTTATTTCACTTGACTCCATTTTGAAATCTTATTTGAATACATTGTGTTTTTTTTTTACTTTGCTTCTCAGTAAAGTCAAGTTGTTATGAAATTATTCTACTTGTTTCTTTAATACTAAGTGAACAATAATGAACTATCAGAAAAAATTGTTGTAAATGTTTAGAGTTATTTCCCTTGACTAATTTTGAAAAAGTATTGTAATTTTTATAAATGTTTAGAGTTATTTCCCTTGACTCTTTTGAAAAAGAATTGTAGTTTTTATAAATGTTTAGAGTTATTTCCCTTGCCTCCATTTCAAAATCTTATTTGATTACATTGTTTATCTTTTACTTTGCTACTTAATAAAATCAACTCGTTATGAAATTATTCTTCTTGTTTCTTTATTAATGCTAACTTAGCAGTAATGAAGTATTACAAAATTGTAGTTTTATATAAATGTTTAGAGTTATTTCCCTTGAATCTCTTTTGAAATCACATTTGATTACAATATTTATTTTGTTTGTTTTTTCCTTTGCTTCTTAGTGAAGAAATTGATTACATCATGATGTGTGTGGATGCTGATCAGGACGGTAAAGTGGATTATGATGAATTCACTGAACGTTTCCATAATCCTGCCAAGGACATCGGTTTCACGATGGCTGTTTTGCTGACCAACTTGTCAGAACATTCACCCAACGATCCACGGTAAGAAGATGTGGAAGGAATAAATTAGTGGATTAAATACTGTATATTTTTTAGTATAAGTTGACTGTGAGTATAAGACGATTTTGGAATTGAGCATAAAATTTCAGAAAATCAACTGATTCGAATGTAATAATTTCTTTCATCTTCAACATATCGATTGTAGTTTTCGGGTCATAAAACTGAAATTCTCATCAATGGTGT
>VCCN01001245.1:1373810-1392942 GCA_006491835.1 Architeuthis dux
AATGAGACCCCCAGGCATGTTTTTAGCAAGTTTTTGAAAATTCCCAAACTCGAGTTTTTAGCGAGAGGTTCAATTTACAATGTAAGTATAATGCTAAATTGGACCCTTACTTTGTGTCCATCTTGCTGCCTAGCCCACTAAAAAAAGTTATGGGATGGTAAAGTCAAAAAGTAATGCATTTTTCTCACCCATTGAACGTGACCCCTTTTACACCTTACTTTACCTATGCACGAGACACAATCTTACCTTCACAAAAGCTTATATTATCGAATACATTTCACTATAAATTGAAGTCAGATGTAGGTAATGTAATCATTGGTTATGTTTGTTTCACCGTATAAAGTAAACATCTTGCTGAAAATCACACCCATAGAGCGGGTTTTCAGCTACTTTAAATTTTTTTATTATAGCCTCTATTAAAATTTGGTTTGAAATGTAGAGTAACATTTATAAAAGTTAATTGAAATTATACTAAATCCTTCATATCCTCATCCATTGCCTAACTTTAATTTCTTTTGTAAAATGTACTTATATTTATTCAAACAGCAAGTGATTTTTCTTTTTCTTGAATAAAGCTTACAAGCCTTTAAAATAAAAATAATGTAATCAAAGCAATTGTCTGCTCAAATAGTGCAATGGTTAGCACGTCTGCCTCACACGCAGAAGATCGCAGGTTCAATTCCTGGTATGAGCAAAGAGTGGAAAACTCTTCATTAGGACAAATTTCCCTGTGCACTCAGCAGCTAATTGAGTACACTCTAAGCCAGGGATGGGCAAACTTTTCTCCCCACATGGAACATATGTAAGGTCTCTAGCGGGCCGCATTAAACAAAAAACTAAATTTACTATAAAAAACATTTTTAAATTGTATTTTCACATAAAAATACAATTATTCATACAACTATACTATTTGGTAGACAAAGAAAGTAACAGATAAAACTGAATTTAGTATTATGTTGCTTCAGAATGTCTGGGATCACACATTGACGTCACTGTGCAAGAACGTTCGTGGGCCGCATAAATAAGCCTTGCGGGCTGCATGAAGCCCACAGGCCATAGTTTGCCCACCCCTGCTCTAAGCTGTGTGATTAGAGTGGAGGTATCCCTTTGGTGGACTTGCATCTTGCGAAGGGGGTGGTCATGAAAACTTGTAAGAATAAAAGTCCTGGTCTCGGACGGACTTGTAAGGATGCACTAGAAACCAGGATTTTGTCACCAGCCGTTTATACCCCCAATGGGAGTTGTCTCTTAACAGACGGACGCTTTACCTTTAATTAAATTAACTGAAGCATAACGGACAAGGTTCCTCTGTGCAGGTATTTGTCACACTAACAAGGTACACGTTTTATTTGCCTCTCGAGACAAAAAAAACAACCGAGGCAATTGGATTTTTATAATATATATATGAGCACACACACATACTTCGACATAACCTCATGGAGAAAAATCTTTTTATTAATATAGACCTCCTTAACTCTTGAAATATCTTCTTTTTTTTTTTGTTTATATATTTTCTGCTTTTTTTATATCTTCATACAAATATTTTGGCTTTCTTTTCTAGTTTGGCATATCTAAACATTTTTTTTTTCTTCTCTTTTCAAACCAGTAATAGGACCCTGACAATTTGTCTCCGCCAGTGGGCAACCGGTCTTTTATTTTTGTTGTCTAGTTGTTGTATTCTAGCAGACTGAAAAAAATTTTTTTAATTTTGTTGGGGTCAAAAACTGAATGGGCTGAAAACCTGCCGACCACTTTTTGGCAGTCAGTATGTAATCTCACCAGAATAAAGCCTTTTTTTAGCCAACTTCTGGATTTGTCTGTTTTTTCTCAATTGCATTCAAGTATTTTTCAGTTACAAGATTGTTTAATAATTCAGATATTGATGGGCTATATCGTTTCTCTTTTTTATATATATAAAGGTATCACAAAAGTCCCTATTTTAAGGGAAGCAACTTGTCTGATTAGCAAGTCTTCCAATTTCACTGATAATTTTAGGCAGAGTTGCTTCCCTTAGATACAAGCGTTAATGCCGTTTCTATCTAAGGGAGGCAACTCCGCCTAAAATTGACAGCGAAGTATTTTGCTAATTCTAAGGCTGACCATAAATAAGGCCTCAGAGCCATAACCTCTTTGGGGGAAAAATTTTTTATTAATATAGTCCTCCTTAACTCCTGCTTTTTTTTATAAACATTTTTTTTATCTTCATACAAATATTTTGGCTTTCTTTTCTAGTTTGGCATATCTAAACATTTTTTTTTCTTCTCTTTTCAAACAAGTAATAGGACTCTGACAATTTGTCTCCACCAGTGGGCAACCGGTCTTTTATTTTTGTTGTCTAGTTGTTGTATTCTAGCAGACTGAAAAAAAATTTTTTAATTTTGTTGGGGTGAAAAACTGCCGACCACTTTTTGGCAGTCAGTATGTAATCTCACCAGAATAAAGCCTTTTTTTAGCCAACTTCTGGATTTGTCTGTTTTTTTCTCAACTGCATTCAAGTATTTTTCAGTTATTGATGGGCTATATCGTATCTCTTTTAAATATTATATATATAGGGTGTCACAAAAGTTCCTATTTTAAGGGAAGCAACTTGTCTGATTAGCAAGTCTTCCAATTTCACTGATAATTTTAGGCAGAGTTGCTTCCCTTAGAAACGGCATTAACGCTTGTATCTAACTAAGGGAGGCAACTCCGCCTAAAATTGCCAGTAAAGTATTTTGCTAATTCTAAGGCTGACCATAAATAAGGCCTCCGAGCCATGCAAATCAAGTATCTGACTGGAGCTGGGTCAAAGTAATCACTTTACAGTCAAGCAGTCAGCAAATTTGTTACAGTTTGGCTGTTTTAAAAAGCAAATTTAACCCAGAAAATCTTATTTTATTCAATTTTTTTCTGGGTTTTATAGTTTTTACACTTCTATTGGATGGTCTTAAGTATTTGTTTTAGCATCTTTATTTTCTAAGTACACATGTTTATCAGTAGACATTTTATTTATTTTTTCCTAAATTCTTCTTTCAGTAAATTTATAAATTCACTATAATATAACTTTCTCCGATCTTTCATCTTGATAACTACAACAGATTGGCGAAAAGATTTATTTCTTTTCGTCCTTTTCAACAAATTAGTGCTAGCCTCCAGTCAGAGACTCCAGTTGCATGGCTGGTAGGCCAGTTATATGGTCAGCCTTACACAGGTCCAAAAGACAGATGTGAGTCATCTCCCGATATGCAGTAGAATTATATATTAGTTAATCCCTCTGAAAAGATTTAACATATATACAGGTTTCTCCTGCTATCCAAAAGAACATTCCTTTTGTAAGCTGTAATGACTTAAAACAAGAAACCTGAAGATCCATGAATTTTCTTTTTCATGTGGATTAACTAGTATTATATATTTGTTCTTAGGAAAAACAAAACTTTGACCAGTAATACTTGAATCATAACTATGAAAGAAATCGAATATATTAATCTTTTTTTTTCTTTTCTATAAGATATTGAGATGATTCATTGACGGGTTATGGTAAAATACGTGAAGCTAAGATATCGTTTATTACCAGTAACAATTGCTTTAATTGGTACACATACAATAATGGGGTCCAACGATTTAAGACAAAAGTTATTCCCCTTGAATACACAAAAATAATCCGACATAAAAATTGTTTTTGATTGCGCAAGACGTTTTAAAATTATTTTTACTCAACGAATTTAATTAGTTTTGTCTTTGAAATAGTTTTAAATAAAAGAATTTATTTGCAATGAGCTACATGAAGTTTTTTTTTTTTTTACTTAATACAGTTTAATCTTTTTCTTAACCTCATCTTGCGTCATTGGAAGCAATTTTTACATAAGGGATTATTTTCTTGTATGTCCGTGTATTCAAGGAGAGTAACTTGTCAAAAATCTTTGGACCCCACCCCTAAATTCTTTAATTAATCACAACAAACTGCTGTATATTTATTTATTTTATTTTTTTAAAATTACATTCCCTTTGCGTCCCAGGACTGGAGGGGTGAGAGGTAAGACCAAAAAATTAAGAACTCTGATTTCATTTTCTGATTTCTTTAATTTCATATACAAAATTGAAGAGATCACAACACAAATGTGATGGAAGCAGTGTTGCCAGAAGGGGAGATAATCCAATCTTTATCTTAGACTTACCCAAAACAGGCATTGGAATAGTGTCGAAATTGGAAATTGAGCGAGTCTGGAGGCAGAGGTTCAATACCAGCCTCTTGCATTACCAAATTCGACACTATTCCAATGCCTGTGTTGGGTAAGGCTCCAAGATAAGGCCCTGATTATCTCCCCTTCCGTCCAAATCTGGCAACCTTGGATGGAAGACTGAAGGTGATTGAAATGCACATGAGAAATTCAAGATGATTTGCAAGTTGTGATAATGACAGCAGCAGCAGCAGTTTCTTTTTATTGCTCTTCACTTCTCAAATTCGTCAAGTCCAATCGCAACGATGACAACTTCTCACCTAAATTCTCCAAAACCTCTACAAATTAAAAAAGAAAAAAAAACATTTTCATAAAATTAAAACTTTTATCCAATTTAATGCTATCAATTCTTTTCTCGAGGGAATAAAAAAAAAATATGGCAAGCGAATTGAATCGATGAACATAAGTAATCACATATATACGATGTGTGTTGCAGAAGTTTTGAGCCGGACCCTGATCCCATTGACAGTCATCTTCTACAACTCTGAGGATGTGGTGTTTATTGATTACACTAGGCCAGTGCCCGTTCCAAAGGTGCACGTGACCGATAAAGGGTAAAAACTTTTTTCCGGCTTTTTATAAGCCGTACGCGGATGTAGTAGTAATGAACACTTCCGGTTTACAGGGCTACACACAAATAGGTCTATGCATTTGCTCTAAATACTGTTTCAAAACATAACTTATTTTTAGTCGATACGAACCGAGTAAAAACTTGAACAAGTTAAATTTAGCAGCTACAAATTCTGAAAAGTCAGTGCGTATTATACACAAGATGTTTGGTTTTTTTTTTTTTTTTCAGGATTTCATAGTCCATAGTTAGGGATGCGTATTATACATAAATAATTGCGATAATAAAAATTTTTAAAAAACCTCTAAACTATTTTGAGTTTGACCAAACTTTACTATTATATATCTATGTTGGTTATTATATTCGGCACACATACAATAGTAGGGTCCAAAGATTTTAAGACAAAAATGTTATTCCCCATGAATACACAAAGATAATCCCTTACATAAAAATTGTTTTCGAACACGCAAGACAAGGTTAGAAAACGACAAAAAAGAGTGCGTACCAAGTAAAAAAAAAACTTCATATAGCTCATCGCAAATAAATTTCCTTTTATTTAAGACATTTCAAAGACAAAACTAAGTAAGATCATGGCATAAACATTATTTTAAAACGAAAATCCTAACCGACATGGTTTGTCAATAGCTATCTATGTAATATTTTTTTAAAATAGTTTTTATTTTATTTTAACAAAGTTCTGTCTTTGAAACAGTCTTAAATAAAAGGAAATGCATTTGCGATGAGCTATATGAAGTTTTTTCGGTCTTACTTGTTAAGCACTTTAACCTTTCTCTTTGTTGTTGTTTTTTAACCTCATCTTACGCAATTGAAAACAATTTTTAAATAAGGGATTATTTTTGCCTATGTCCATATATTCAAGGGAAATAACTTTTCTGTCTTAAATCTTCTGACCCCAATATTGTATGTGTACCTAATATTCTTTTTTTTTCTCTTTATTTTGTTTGTAATCTTTTACCACAGTAAATTATTCATTAGTATAAGAAAAACTAATTGCTAATTTAATGTTGTACTAATTGAAATAATACGAATTTATACATTTGAAAAAGGATTTAAAATTTCAAAATTGAGGGCTTTTCTCTTGGAATTTAATCAATGCTTTGAACAAATGAAAATATATGAGATGCAATCGAAAAGTTCAGAGAAATTGAACAGCACTCATAAACCAAATGTAGTACAGACTTGTGCTGCTACCCTTTGTGAGCCAGTGTGCAAATAACAGGTAAAAGACTACTTCGAAGGAGATGTTTGGAAACTTAAGTATTAGGGTAAGTAATTTTCTTTTAACTGTCAAATTTAAATTTCCTAAACTTTTAGGTAGAGCACCTTGTGTATGTATACATTACTATTTGAAACAAGCCTGAAAGTCAGACCGTAGATGTGTTAGTTCTTTTCTTGTGTGAAGATCTAGAAAGGGCGGTGTTGCCAACTTTATGTGAAATTAAGTCAAAAAAAGTCTTGAAACATCTGAATTCTCCTGATATATATATCTAAAGTCGAGGAAATATATAATATATTAATAAATTAAATCTGACTTTAATCTTCATTTATTTTATTAAAATATTACTATCAAAGCTGACCATATAATATGGTCAGCCTTGATTACTATAAATTACTTAAAAAACTTTACTTATTTTATTAAAAATCATCTAAATAGCAATTGCTGACATCTAGATTTAGATGAAAAACGTCTAAATTGGCAAAATCTACATTGGCAACACTGAGCAAGGGATGTAACTAACATTTCGGTATGTCAGTCAGTGATGGCAATCGATGATAGCACATTTTTTTTAAATTGAAGACTAGGAATTAGTAAGTAAATCATTCTAACGCAAAAAGAGTTGCTTCCCTTCAATTTATTGAAATGCTGCTGGTCCTGGTCCTGGTCATAATCCCAAATGCTCAGATGGTCGAAATCCCGAAAAACAAAAGGAGACAATTATGTTACCCAATGGTCTATTCTTTTATACTGAATTCAATCTTTTTTTTTTTTAGTTTATAAAAAAGGATTAAAATTTTTTTTTTTTTAGTTTATAAAAAAGGATTTAAATTTTTTTTTTTTTTTAAATCGATTCAATTCTTTGATAATCTTTTAAAATATATTTGTGTGAATTCACGGCAATGTTTTTATATAATAAATTCATTATCATAAACACTAACTCTACAATCCTTATCAGATTAATTTTTGAAAATAGACAAAAACTAAGCAAACAGGTAGAATACTCAGAGTTAAAAATTAACTGATGTTTTTTTTTTATTTAATATAGTATCACAAGTTGTCTACCTTTTCTTTTATTTTTTTCAATAGTTTTGAGAAGGGTCATTAATATTCAAATAGTTCTTCAGACGATTGAACACCTTGTTGGTGTTGTTAACACAATGTTTCGGCCGATCGATTCTTCGGCCTTCCTCAGATGTAATATTCGAATGTGATGGTAAATAAATAATAAATAACATAAATCAACTGTTTAAGTTTCGGATCGCGAATCTGGCTCACCTTGCTTAGTAAGTGTTATTTATCTGCCTCCCACGACAGCAAATTTGACACAAGATCAGTTTAGGGTGGGGGTCCTGCACGCAAACTTGCAGACAGAAGGGGTGGAGATCCCAAATCCCCATGAGACTAGAGACCTGAGCGGGGAGAATCCCAAGTCCCTGTCACTGAGACAAATGCCATGAAGACCGGGATAGTGATACTTCCCTGTAAGCTAGTTAAGTATAAGGTGAAAGCGAACACCAACTCCACACTTTGACATAGTACACCCAATTCACCCACATTTGGGGCGATCTCAAAGGTCAACCCAACCGAAGTGCAATGAAAGGGCCTTGCTCTGGGAGAACAGCCTTACTGATTGCCATTCTCCTATGCCAGACCTTCAGCCTTTCAACCATTTGAGCCATCTGAGCTTTTGGGAATTCAACATTTGGGTTTACAGTGTAATTCGGGATTATGACAAAAGTTTACAAAAAAGAAGAAAACTACCAATCTTTAATATATAAACTAACAGAGCTAAACCATTTGGCAGAGACACAAAAATGATAAAAATCATAAAATACCATTTTTTTTCCAGGACAATTTAAATATGTTCTTACAGTTTCTTTCCAATTTTCTAGAAATTTAAATAAATATTGTCAAAGTCTGAAGTTGACTTTGTTTTTCTACTGTAACAACAAGAACAATCCTCACCAAATTTAGGGGAGTAAAAGTAAACATTCCCCATCTGTGATTGGTAGTTGGCAGCCTTACATATCTACAAAATGTATCTTACAGATATGCAAGGGCTTATCTCATTTAAATAAATAAATACATTTATACAAAAATAAATATATATTTCTATAATTTTTTTTATATATTATATATACAATACAAAAGTTGCAGTAATCATCAGTCGGAATAGAAGTAGGAGTGGGGTTTTACCCTGCAGTAGCCAGGCTTGTCGTCCAATTCTTTTTCTTGTCAACTCTTGTAACAAGCCTAGCTGCTGCAAGGTCAAACACCACTCCTACTCCGACTGAAGATGATTATTTGTTGAACACAAACATTATGGGGTTGGCAACTTTTCACTAATTGCATTTCAAATATTTTAATGATATTGGAAATGCAATCAGTGAAGAGTTGCCTCCCCTAAATTAGGTATGGTTTGTTGTTGCTACGGTAGAAAACAAAGTCAACTCCAGCCTCCGACTTGAAAAATTAAAATTGGGAAGCATTCTTCAAAAAGTGTCAAAAATCCTGGACACCACAGAGTTGTGGTCAGTAAGCTAGTCTCACAGGCCATTACTAATACAGTGCGTTTATATGCCATCAAATACAGTACACTCTAGTGGTCAACCGATACGGGTTTTGGCCGATGCCGACAGAGAGCAGGGTGGCTGAAGGCCAATATGTTGTTTTTTGGGGGGTTTTTTTATCGAAAATAATGTATTATTCACTTGAAAACAGAAAAATATTTGAAAATAAAAAACGTGCAGTCTCTGAAGTGTAACATTAGTTATAAACACTGTATAGTCTACTTCAATGTTTACCCTTTATTTTATTCCCCTCCCATACAGCTAAAGAAGCCTAAGCCTATCTTCCCCTTTCTTTCATGGAAAGAAAGAAGACTAAGAACCAACACGACTGCCTCAGCCCTCCCTCCATGTTGTATGGTCATCTCCCTGGACTTTACTGCCCCACCTCCGACTCGGTCAACCTTTTGAGCTGAATTCATGAAAAATTACATGCTTTTTTCCCCCCTCTCTTTCAACCTTTCAGTTTTAATTTTAAATTAAAGGGGACTTTTTTCTATTAGAATAAAAATTTGCCTCATTATCTTGAGTACATTCCATTCAAATTATTGATTGTAAAACCCATTCTGCTAGAAGCAATGCAGAGTGACTTTGCTAGAATGAATAGCAAGTACTAAACCAACCTTCTTCAATTTCTGGGTGAGCCTCAATCTGTTTAACAATGTGAAGCGTTTTCTCTAAAGGTGTCCAGCTAACGGACTGTCCCCAATGCTCTTGAATCTGCAGCTCTTCATTTTCCTGGAAAAAAAGATAAAGAAAAGGCCACAATGTCTTTCCCCTTTAGGCAACATTAAACACCATTAATTTATTTGATGGTCAATCAGTTTTTTTCTTCTTTTCACAGCAGGTATGTGCTCTGAATGGTTTACTACAAAAATAAGTCGGTACTGATACAACACCGGGGATCCAATGGTTAAGACAAAAAAATCATTGCCCTTGAATTATTTTTTTCTTCAAATTATCGATGCCAGACATATACAAAAAGGTTTGTATTTTTTAATCTTAATCTTCAAATTATCGATGCCAGACATATACAAAAAAGTTTGTATTTTTTAATCTTAATCTTCAAATTATCGATGCCAGACATACAAAAGTTTGTATTTTTTAATCTTAATCTTCAAATTATCGATGCCAGACATATACAAAAAAGTTTGTATTTTTTAATCGTAATCTTTAATTTGATTTCTTTTTTATTTTGAAATTTATTTTAAAATATTTTTTTTCAATTTACAAAAACAAAAGTTGGTGTGATTTTTATTCATTGCCGTCACATAGCAACGTTTTAAATTTTAAAATTTAATCCACTCAACATTTTAAATTTCTCCACACAAAAAATATCACAAATTCTTTGACTTATTTCATTATCATTGATTTTTTTTTTTTTTTTACTTACACGATTAAACATCGCTTTTTGGGGGCAAAAAGTTGCGATAAAATAAAACCTCTGAACACTTACGAAAAAAGACAACAGCGTAGAAAAGTTTATAATGTTTGTGTTTTAAATATCTTTAATGCGAAGAGAGAATACAGGGAAAAGTATTTTTTTTATTTACACTACAATTAAATAATGAGGTAGAATTTAACTTGGAATCGAATCAAAAATAATAGTAAAAAGAATTCATTTAAAAAGTCTACACGGTAGGAAAAAAAATTGAAAGATTTACACTGTTGTAAAGAGAATAAAGGGGAAAATACACAAACATTCTCAGTTTTTCTCTCTCTCTCTCTCACATAGAAACGTTCTCTCTTTCTCTTTGTCCATATAAACATTCTCACTTTCTGTCACTATACAACTTTTCTTCAAAAGGACAAATATTCCTGAACACGTGTGATGACATTTTCCAGGAAAAATCATAACTCCGTCATTGCTACTGAACATAAAATATGTGTTCAATTTAGCTTAATACTTGCATTATGAATCGGACCCCCACTAAAAACTTGATAGAGTTGGCATTTTCAAAAAAACAAAATAGCTTATGTTTGATCCATGTTAATATCCATGCAAAACATCAGACCCCTGGGACTTTTAGTTTGGCCATGACACAAATTAGCAACTTCCGCATAGTATTAGAGATTAATGAAAAAAATAAATAAATATAATATGGTTAACTTGGGTTTATTCGGCACATAACAATTTATTTTAGATCCCACCTGACCTCCAGGATGCAAAGCTCCAGTTGGGTTTAAATCCTTGAGGAGAGACTTCAGTACCCCCTGAACAAGTTAACATTTTACTTTAATTAATTTTAGCTCCATACCCGACCACCAGGATGAAAGATCTGGTCGGGTTTCAATACCATAAAGAGAGACCTCTGTCTTTCTGAACAATTTAAAACGTTATGGAAATTACTATAACCAAAAATTAAATTTCAGCTATATCATAACGTAAATAAGTTTTTTAAGTCACAGTTTATTTACTAGCATAGTACCCAAAAAATCAGCCTAGGATCAGAGTGTAGTATCTGTGCACTCATTGAAAAATGTACACACACAAAAAAAATATATAGGGATATTCATGGCGTTTTATATATGTGCATTTTTAAAACTGCAAGAAGATAGGATATATTTTCCTGGAACATTTTTATTTTCTCCAAGCAAGTATTTTTAAACAATCCATTTTGCTACATCACACACACACACACTGCAAAATTTGAGTTTTAAAAAATGCTGGTATTATTCATCACCTCACTTAGTGCAATGGAGAGGTGCTGCCTGGGGGCAGATCCCCAGGCAGCACGCTTCAGTTTAATTATTATTGATTTCTAGTACCAGAATATATCAATTCAGGTTGGATATTCGGCGACGGATTCACATGGTGGCAGTGATAATTCTTTGTGAATCCAGTGCCGGATATCCGACCAGATCGATATTCCGGTACATCACTATTGATTTCCAACCTTGAAGGGTCAGAAACCGGAGACACTTTTTCTAATGTCTGAAGAAAAAAAATCATTTTTTCACAAAAATAACATTTCCTCCCCTTTCTTCTCTACTACATTCACTAATAATACAGATATACCATGATTAGTGTGGTTAATTTGTTCCAAGATTGTCTGTACTGTTCAAAACCACACTGTTCAAGTCTTATAATAATTCATTTTGGTTTGTTTTTTTTCCAGCTTATGTTTAGTTACATTGATTTGTAAAGCAATACCTTAACCATACTACATCGTCGGGGACCCACATCCATCCGAAAGATTCATTTTTCGGTCTTCACCGGTTGTTATTTAATTACACAATCCTTGTTTTGATTCTATTTCTTCACAATATTCTTCTTATGTAGTTAAAGGTGTCTGAATTCTACATTTCATCCTTGTTTTCATTAAATTAAATTAAATTTTTGGTAATAGAGCAGTGTGTAATTAGTGGGGGGGGGTCAATTTTCAATGTAAGTTTATGCTAAATTGGTCACTAGTTTTTGCACACTTGTGTTTTAAAAATTCAGAGTTTTTAGTGATCACCCCCTCAACACAGCATATACGGGTGGCAGTGATTCATAATTTCCCTTGGAATGCTAGTTTACTTTTTGATTTTGAAATTAATATATTGACCAACCGAGCTTTCACTTCCCATATGAATTTTATTTATTTATTTTGAAATATACGTACAGAAATAAGTTTATTACAACTTCAATCGTAAACTTTCATCCTCCCACAAATTTGAAAACAAAGATAAAGTGCCTGAAATGACTACAGTTTCGAAAAAGGGACTGATTTTTCTTTCATGAATTCTCTTATTTCTTTTCATTTTTAATTAATAAAATTTTTTTTTTTTTAAAATTCTGAGTGTGAAATTATTTCTTTTTATTTCACACTCAGCCAAGGTGGTCCCGATTGGAATTCTAAGTTGTGCCAAAAGTCTGTAATAAAACTTTATAAAATTTTCCTGGAAACTATATGATGGGCAAATTATGTTTTGATAAATGGGCAGTGAGTAAAAAGGAAAACAAATTTTTATTAATTAAAAATGAAAAGAAATAAGAGAATTCATGAAAGAAAAACAGAAATAAGTTGCGCCAAAAGTTTATAATAAAAAAACCATATAAAGTTTTCCAGGAAGGAAACTATATGGGCAAATTATGTTTTGATGGGCACTTTTCCTCCCTTGATAAATTCGTGATGGGCACTTTTCTGGGTACCCTCTCTAGCATGTCCAATTG
The DNA here is from genome assembly GCA_006491835.1 of Architeuthis dux. NCBI lineage: Eukaryota > Metazoa > Mollusca > Cephalopoda > Oegopsida > Architeuthidae > Architeuthis > Architeuthis dux. Next base: position 1,386,562 of record VCCN01001245.1, read on the forward strand.
GTTTCGCCAGGACTAAATAATCTAACATAATGAAACCCTCAAACAAGTTCAGTCGAGACATTTTAGATTCGTTAAATCGAAAGTAACGAAATCGTCAAAAACATTTTTCCTGTGCAGAAGAGAATGTAATGAACTGCTTTAACTGAATCTGGCTTTAGTTTCTTGGAGACTTTTTTCGTTTTTGAGAAAAATTAACTTTTTTAAAGGACAGCGAGAGAATTGGCTCTAAAGTGGGTGAACGATTAACAATGTACATATAATGCAAAACCGGACCCTGATTTTAAGTCCGTTTTGCGACCCCCCGATGTTCTATTTTCAATTTAAAGAGATAAGGAGGGGGGGCTAAATTCTTGGGGCCCGGTCGCAACTGCACTGCCTTACGGCCCTAAAAATAATAAAAAAACATTAAAAACTTTAAATTTGAGGAAAAAAATGCACTTTTAAGTTTTTTTTAAAAATACACTGAAAAACGCAAACTTTGAAAAAACGGCTCTGATTAAAATTGATAATAGATTTTGCATGCATATTTTAAATGAATTTGTTTTTTCCTTTAAATCTATAAATGAAGAACTCACTTCTTGAAGTTTTTCAATTTCTCTTATCAGAATTTGGATGGCATGAACGGTTGTGTTGTAAGTATTTTGAATTTGAACCAATTCTTTAATATTTTGGTCAATGTCGTCGGCCATTGTTGTTGTTTTCGTTATGCAGGCGACGTCGCTTACGATATTGAAAACAACAACAATCAGTTTTTATTCAATAAATTATATTATACGTGGGTATTGCAGATTTTACAAGTAAACGAAAGGTATTGCAGCAGCTTGATATCGAAGACTTTCCCATTAAACTAAATTTCAGTACTCTGGTTTAAAAGTAAAATAATCAAGACTCACAATATCTACCGACAAATAATTTGTATTTTAAATCCCGAGGCCGCTTACGGCCGCTTTACTAAAAAACCGTTATTGCGACTTAGGTGACCCCACTATACGCTACTTCAATCAACGCGAAATTCAGTTACCGCGATTTGGAAAACTTTGACCATTTTATGTTTTTTTCTTTCTGGAAATCTCTGGAAAACTCGAGATCTTCTGAAAAACTCGATTTACAAGTCTATGTTGGATTATTCGGTCTTGATAGCAGTGGGTGTATCTCTTGACTACTGACAACACTACTGTACTGTGTAGTATGAAAAGTGCTTGATGACAACTCTTTAGTCGTGTTTTATTTTCTAATTTGTAAAATTATACATTAAATACTATTAAATATGGATAAAAGAAAAGGTGGAAAAGAATCTGACGTTAATATTAAACGGAGGAGAAAAGTGATTACTTTAGAAGAAAAACTTGAAGTTATTAAACGACACGAAGACGGTACTAGCAATGTGAAAATCGGTCACGATCTGGGCTTTAATGAGTCGACTGTCCGAACAATATTAAATAAAAAGCTCCAATACAAAGAACAAGGAAAAGTTGCATCGATCTCCCTACGAATGCAAAGTACACGAAACAGAAGTCCCTTAATGATTGAAATGGAAAGGCTTCTTCATCTTTGGATTGAAGATTGCAACCAAAAACGAATCCCACTCTGTACAAGAAACATCCAAACAAAAGCTTTAAACATCTTTTCGATGCTTAAAGAAAACAAGTTTAATGGGGACACGGAGACCTTTGCTGCAAGTCTGGGATGGTTCAACCGGTTTAAACATCGAATAGGACTATACAACGTGAGGATCACAGGGGAAGCTGCCACCTCGGCACAATTTCCAGAGATCTATCAAAAAATCGAAGAGTGCAATTACGATGATAGGCAAATATTTAATGTTGACGAGACAGGTCTGTGGAAGAAAATGCCTACGAAAACCTTTCTAGCCTCTCATCCAGGATACCAAGCTTCTTTGAATACTGATCGGATTAGCCTTTTGGTGAGCGAGAATTATCCCCTTCAACTCGATGATGAACAGCCACGTGCATTTGAAGAACCGGTAAACAATGGGGAAGGGGTTGCTGAAAAAACAGGTGAAAATAATAAAGCGACTCTGCCTAAAGAAATCAGCGTAGAAGAACTTGAGAAAGGGTTTAAACTTGTTGAAGCCGCCAAGGATTTTTATCTGAATGTCGATCCCAACATGGAAAGGGGCGTCGAAGTCTGCAAAAATTTGGAAAGGGCCATCTCTAGCTATAGGAGATTGTATAATGATGAGAAGAAAAAATCAAAATCTGTTCAGTTAACTTTGGACAGATATTTTTTAAAGAAAAAGAATATATAAAACAATGTGTGTTTTTTGTGTGTGTGTGTGTAACACTTTTCTATGAGCGCACAAATACTACACTCTGATCCTAGGAAGAAGGGCCTGGAGCACAGTTCCCTTTTTAAGCTGTGCGCATGTGCACGCACACCTGTTTTGCAACCAGCACACAAAGAGAATTAACGTGCGCACAAAAGATTTCAAATTCTGTAAATAGCCTAAAGAGTTTTTATTGAAAAAAATTGTTGATTCACTACATCAAATTCAAAAGTGCAAATATACTTTTGTCACAAGAAAAAAAAATTGCACAAGAGATTTTTGCGCCCACTGACTACAAAAAGTTAGAGGGTACAGTGACTCTGATCCTTGGCGGTGGGCCTGGAGCAACACTTTGATCCTAGGCCAAGCGCACAGATACTATACTCTGATCCTAGGCAGGGGGCTGCAGAGCGACACTTTGATCCAAGGCAGCGCGCACAGATACTATACTCTGATCCTAGGCAGAGGACTGTTGAGCGACACTTTGATCTTAATCAGAGTGTACAGATAATCAGATCCTAGGCAGAATTTCCGATCTATACATTAATAATCCCATCACTTTTGACAGATACTATACCAATACTAGTTATGAAATAATTGAAAAATATAATTATTTTTCAAATGGTTCTCCGGTCGATTGAACCCCTTCTTGTTGTTTGTGTTGTAAACACAACATTTCAGTCGATCCATTCTTCAGCCTTCTTCAGGTGTTAAATCCAAGTCTGATGGGGTAATCATAATTACAACACAAACAACAAGAAGGAGTGCACTCGTCTGAAGAACCATTTGAATATTAATGACCCTTCTCAAAACTAGAAAACATAATTATTTTTATTAACTTCAACAATAGTGGCATTATATGCTGCCAAAAGTTGTTTTTAAAACACATTTTTATAAGTCTTGATGGACGAGGATTCATTGTAATTATTCCCATATGAATCGCTTAACACAAATTCATCTTAAAGTAGTAAAAATTAATCACATAAAGCAGGGTTTGCCTGTACTGTGTTTAAATCTGTAGTCTTTTGAAACTACAGCCCCTTTTAAGAGACAACTGGATGTTGTCGCTTTGGTATAGAAAATCATACTGAGACAAAAAGCATAAATTTGCTACAACTCAAATCACTTCCAGGACCGGACAGCAAGTTAGTTTCAATTAAAAAATTAAGTTTATGCCGAGACATCTAAACATTACAATCCCAGCTCCTAAACACATTATTCAACCAATCACAATAAAACAAAAAATTATTTTTAAACCAATGAAATGCCTTGAAACATAAAAAAGGAGCCTATTAATCACTGCTACACTCAACACTGGTTTATTGTTGGATTTAAGTTATTCATGTGTTCTGACATTTATATATATTTATCTATGTATCCAGACTTTGCCCAGCCCAAACCGTTTGTAGTAAAAATTTGAAATTTTGCACACACACTCCCCTCAATGAGTAGGGAAAATATTTTCTTTGTTTATTGAAAATCCCCCCCCCCCAAATAGGTTTTTAGAGGAGGGTTCAATATGCAATGTAAGTTTATTCTAAATTGGTCACTAGTTTGTGCCCGCTTGTTTTCTGAAAATTCAAACCTTTTTTTAGTGATCACAGCCCAACAAATGTCGAGAGAAGTAACTTATTCATTGATCACCTTTTACAAATTTTTAAATGATCACCCCCAACACAGCATATATGAGTGGCCGTGATTCATAATTTCCCTTGGAATGCTAGTTTTTTCATTTCACCAGATTATATAAACTCAAACTAACACAATTCTTCATCAGTCAACCGCAGTGACGTGCACAGACTTTCGAAAAGGCAGGGGCTCAATTGAAAAAGAGGGCACTCCCCTAACATTTTTAAAAATGAAATCCGCCATGCAATATGTGGTGATCTAAATTAAACAAAATAAGTGAAAACAGATATGGTTGATTAAAAGTAACAGTTGTCTCCCCTAGATTGGAGCTCTCCCGTGCTGGATTGGAGCCCAACCATTCAGTCCCCTACATCGTCACATGGCTAGCCATCCCATGAGAAACCGAGAAGCCTGTCACGTGACAATAACCAACTTTAAATCTCTAGCTCTTGTTCACTCGATGTCAAACGAGTGAGACGTGCTAACTAGCTCTCCCTTTTATGATTCTGCCCGTCTGAGCGCGTGTGTAAACACATGTGGCTCTAGACAGGGCCAGAACCTTCTCAATCAAAATGTAAGTACAACTTGATCTTTACTTTGCACACACATCGCTAGTGTGCCGACACATACATGAACTTTTAAAAGATCATTTAACAATTACATTTTCACCATCACAAAACATAATGAACATTCTCGCATACACATACATTGACAAATACATATTTTCTTTCTTGTTCACTAAATGAATAAATGTTTTGTTTATCTAAAGGTTGTCTCTTTATGTTTATTAACCATGTTGTTATTTCCTTTTATGACGAGCCGAGTGTATATCGAAATGATACAATCTACACCCGGCTCCGTTTTAATATAAAAATATGACTGAACCACAATGGAGTCATTTTATCTTTAACTGATCTTAAAATATGGTGAAATTCCTAAACCCATAAAGTAAGGCGCCCATCTCCTGACAGAGGCCATGATAAACAAATATCCCTAACCAATAGGGACTCGTTCCTTATACTATATAAGACTTATGTCCGTCCACACCTCGAGTACTGTGCACAGGGCTGGTCACCGCATTTTTTTTTTCATACTAAAATAAAATATTCTAAATGTTCAACCCATATATTATGGAGACATCTAACCCCCTCCATACATATAGGCTGTATACACACCAAGAAAACTGTTAAAATTGTGTGTGGTAAATATTCTTAAATTCCATTGAATTCAATGCATTATTTTTGTTGTGTCTTCTATTAAAATATATTTTTGAATTTTGACTAAAAAGGGCACTTTTGAGATGAAGAAAAAGGGCAGGGACTCAAGCACCCCACCTGTGCACGTGCATGGTCAACCACCAAGTAATGCCAGACTGTCCAAACCTCTTTGGGTTCTTCGCAGAAATCCAGTCATTTTGTTCTGAAGACAACTTGCACCAACAGCAAGAGAATTTCATCTTGAAATTTTGCACCTTCTTTTTCTCTAAAAGAATTATAAATAAATCCAACCGCCAGTTTTTATCAAGGACTAACGCAGATAATAATACAATATAGGTATACCTTGGTTAGTGAGGTTAATTTGTTCCAAAATCTTCTGTACTGTTCAAGGTGGGGCTGTGGAGTCGGACACTAAACATCCGACTCCTCAATATCTGGTACCTTCAACTCCGGCTCTTCAATTTCTGGTACCACCGACTCCAACTCGGACTCCGACTCCTCTGGCTTTAAAATGGAAAAAATTGGCTAGATTTTTCATTTCCAACTAACTTTATAGCAATAAATGTTCACAAATTCTTTTCATATTTTTTAGGTTTTGCAGAGGGTTTATTTACATTCAGGCAAGCCTTCCACAGGAAGTAGCTCGTAAATCGTCCTATTGGGCGTGTTTTCAAGTAGTAATGTTACAATTTACTCAGAGTTGGAGGGTCGCTTTGCGGCCTTTTGGCTAGGATCAAAGTGTAGTATTTGTTCTTCGAAACCGCCATGGCCTCGAAGTTCAGAGAACCACGGCCCTTCGGGGGTCCTCGTGGCATGCTCGGGTATCGTCCTGGGAGAAGTTGCACAGGATATCTTGGCCAGCTGGTCGAGAGGCGATCACCATTACCATCTCAGGATTCGTCCAGAGAAGCTTTTGGGACACCCTCCCACTTTATTTGTCCCAATGACAGGGATTTGAGATTCTCCCCCCTCAAATCTCTAGTTACGGGGACATGGGATCCCCCCTCCCCCTACTGAATCCGGCATTAAATGACCCACTAAGGGTCGATGTGCCGTTAAACAAAACAAACAAACATCAGAGTTGGAGTTGGAGTCAGTGTATTTTTACTGACTCCGATTCCAGTAACCCAAAATTCCTCCGACTCCGACTCCACAGCCCTGGTTTAATGTCTTATTATAATTTAATATGTTTTTTTTTTCAGCTTACATTAATTTGTACAGCAATGACTTAACCGTACTAATCAAAAC
>VCCN01001245.1:1519054-1529360 GCA_006491835.1 Architeuthis dux
CAAAGCCAGGAGTTGAATTTATTTTCCTACCATAACAAGAAGAAGAACAACAATAACAATCCTCACCAAAATTTGGGGTGTAAACCAATATGTAAAACCCCTGTTCTTTTACCGTGATTTGAACTCACGACCTAGTGATTGCTAGGCTGGTGTCTTACTAATTGAGCAAAATTGACCAGTCTTAGATATTAAGGAAAATGGATCATATTTAATATATATACAATACAAAAGTTGCAGTTATTATCTTCAGTCGGAATAGAGTTGAGATTGACCCTGCAGCAGCCAAGCTTGTTCATTTTAAACTTCTATTACTTTCTTCGTTCCACTGGTATTTTTCATTCCTAGCCTTTGAGACAAGTCTTGTATATCTATGAATTTATGTATTATATATACAATACGAATGTTGCAGTAATCATCTTCAATCGGAATAGAAGTTGGAGTGGAGTTTTACCCTGCAGCAGCCAGGCTTGTTTATTTAACTTTCAGGATAATTTGTATCAGCTAAATAAACTCTTGTTTATGTTATTCAGAATAATAAGACATTTGATACCTATAATCTAGACTCTTATAAAAAAAAGGATCATGTTATTGTCTGAATGGTACAATATTCTACTTTTGTTATATATACTTATATTTAAGTATATAAAACTCTTGGGTTACAGACTTTGGATTGAATTGCACCCTCAAGTCTAGAATCACCCAAGTGGTATGGAGGAAAAGAGAAGTAAAAATGGTACCAGTGGCCCATATCCCAATAATGGTTACATCCTGTTCGTTATGTTTAGATTTGGAAATTTGATTATTAATAACCGCTAACCACAACACTGGTTTATTATTGGGTTTAGGTTATTCATGTGTTCGGACATTTATATGTATCTATGTATCTATCTATGTATCTGGACTTCGCCCAGTCCTAACCGTTCACAGTAGGAACTTGAAATTTTGCAATCACAGTCCCCTCAATGAGTAGAGAAAATGTTTTTTGCCCCCCCCCATAATAGGCCCCCCACCATATTAGGTTTTTAGAGGGGTGTTCAATATGCAATGTAAGTTTATGCTAAATTGGTCACTTTTTAGAGTTATCATCATTCCTTTAGCTGTCATGTTTGCTGTATTTCCAAGAGAGTTTCAGGCAGTGTTGCCAACTCAAAAGATATTTTCACAGTAGTTTGACTGCCAAAAGGAGCTAAAAAAAACTTTTTTAAATACCCATAAATGGATAAAAGCCACCAAGACACTAAAAATGGTTAAAAATAGCACTGCCAAAACAAGAAACGAGCTGAATCTAGCGCAAAACATGCTAAATCGGCAACAATGGTTTCAGGGTCTGTGACTAGGATGGCCATTTCTGAATTTCCAAAAAGTAGGATATTGCAGACTGAAAAGGAGGACTTGGGCAGACTGACCTTCTCGGATGTCATGACTTGTACATGATGGCTCATCAGCTGTGTTGATAATGGCAACTATGTATAATAAAAATACAACCGTTCGGTTGTTATAGCTTTCAGTTCCCTCTGTTTTAAGTATATCTGAGGTAATTTATATAAGTTTTTTAGTCAAATCCCCAAAAGGGCAAATTGACATCCATCCATACAGATTCCACAAAGGTATTACTGGGGGTCTATGAGCTTGTTGAGTAGTCAGACTTTTCAAAGGCATTGGTTCCGTAGGCAAATTCATTTAAATAAAATAATAAAAGTTTGGGAACCACTGTTCTAGACCGACCCTTTCGGACGTGTTAACAACGTGACTCTACACTGTGGATCATCAGCAATGTTGGCAACAACTACTACATAAAAACACGTTATCTGCTTTCAGTTCCCACTGTTTTAAGTATATCTGAGGTAATTTATATGTGAGGTTTTTTTTTTAGTCAGATCTCAAAAAGGAGGACAAATTAACGTTCAGATGAAGGTGGTGCTGAACAGAGGACAGAGTGCTCAAAAGCTGTCTGGCCTCCCTATCTGTAACCATCAATCATTGCATAGTGATAGTTATGAGTTCTGAAATTCTCTAGGAAGGATATGCTACAAACATCTGAGGAAGGCTTAATGGTACAATGGCCAAAACTGTGTAACAAAGACAGTGACATGCTCAGACTTTCATAAGGGCAGGGGCTCAGAAGGGCGGGGCTCAATTGAAACAAGTGCACTCACCTAACATTTAAAAAAATGAAATCCGCAACACCATATAGGCTATTTCATTAAATTCAATGCATTATTTTTGTCATTTCTTCTATTAAAATATATTTAAAAATTTTGACTAAAAGGGCATGATATGAAGAAGAAGGCCAGGGGCTCAAGCACCCCAAGCCCCCTGCCTGTGCATGTGCATGAAAGACAATAAAAAATAAGGAAAGTGGTCTGAAATAGTTATTGTAAAGTAGAATTAGAGAAGAAAAGTTTTACTCTGTACTTTGAATTTTCTATCTGTTCTCTTATATTTTAAACTATTTCCATTCCAAAGGTGCATGTTTGGAAGGGGCCGGACTTTACGGTATGTGGAGCAGCCTGCCATAATTGTCATGTGAAATGATTTTTTGTCCGTTGTACGAAACTACGTCCTCAAAGTATTTCGGCTACTTCTTTTCAGTGTTGCCGATTTAGATGTTTTATATCTGAATTTAGATAATTCTAAAGAGTGGAAGTCAAGGGAGGTTATTTATAGAAACTAAGAAGAAAGATCTATAACCTTTAATATTCTATTTACTTTTATTAGATTTCTCCAGAATTGCTGATCCAAAAAACTTCAAACTCGACACTGCACTGCCTTGTGTGCTGACTAATATATTTAGTGAATGTCAACTTCGTACAATGGCCAGTTGTTGATTAATTGTGGTGCATAGATTTTTCAAGAACCACTGATCCCAAAAACTTCAAACTTGACACTGCACTGCCTTGTATGCTGACGATTATATCTGGTGAATGTCAACTTCGTACAATGGCCAGTTGTTGATTAATCGCTGTGCATATATTTTTCAAGAACCCTGACCCAAAAAACTTCAAACTTGACACTGTACTGCCTTGTCTGCTGACTAATATATCTGGTGAATGTCAACTTCATACAATGGCCAGTTGTTTAGTAATCGCGGTACATATATACAGAGAAACAGACAGAGATTTCTTCAGTTGTAGTGAGATTCAGACAACTTAAAACCATACTTCTCTCTAAGTCGTGTGCATGTGTGTGTATACACACATTTTGCAACTTTGGAAATAAGTGTGTACACAAACGGTTAGTTACCTAAAATAATGTAGTAATTTATAATTATATGCATACTTATAATTATAAGTATAATAATAATATATTATGATTACACTAATTGAAAATAATCTGTTAGCTAACTGTTTCTGATAAGTAGTTAGTCGGTTTTTCAAATACCACATTTGTTCATCACTAATTTCCTGTTCTGGTTTGTACAGAACGGCTGCAGCCATGTTTGGAGGAGAATGTTCATATTGTCAAGTTTACGAAGATCCGTTCCAATTCGCTAGATCACTGGTTCCCAAATGTTTTTAAATCGCGACCTACTATTTATGACCACAGCTTATAGTGACCCACCTAACTTTATTGAAAACTGTTGTTAATAAGAAAGGTATGAACATTAAAGTAATTTATTACCCAGAAGTACAGCCTTGTCAGCTGGGGCCTAGAATACGCCAACTGCATCCCCTGCAGAGACTCTATAAAAAATTAAAAAAATAACCTTTCACCAAAGTCGCAAAACTCTATTTTTGGGAATTTCAAACAGATTTTGGCATTAAATGACCCATCAAGGGTTGATATGCCACTAAACAAATCAATCAATCAATCAATCATTACCCAGAAGTAGGGCCCATGTAATGAATTTCACTAACATAGTGAAAAATGTTTCCACGAGGTAATGGTTATATAATTTACTTACGTTTCGGTAGGCTACTCTGTACAACTCGTGGTCTGACTAAATGATCAGCCGGTCAACACACATAGGAAACAGAATGATAACTGACTATGGTACATTAATGTATGTTCCCCAAGCTTATGTAATTGTAATCCCTTGGTATTCTGCACTCATCTATTGGCCTCCCTTTAGCATTTCTTGAACCTGTGTGATGTAAATTAAGTTTGATTCCCCAAATTTAATGTAATCCAAATTTCACAGCACAGAACATTATGTGGTAAACAAAACTTGATGGCGTCACTATAGGCTGAGGCTATGATAAAGCAGTGAACTTTAAATTTACTAACAATTCAATGTCAATGTTATCACACAGAATGTGCACTTTTCCATTTTTGTGATATATATTTTTGTATAATTAATAAAATCATAATTTAATAACTTTTCACGCCCCACCAAAATTTCGCTCACGACCCACCAGTGGGTTGCGAGCCATAGTTTGGGAAACTCTGCTCTAGATAGTTTTGATTTAACTGTTTCCAGCATTTTTAATACTAATCTGTAAATTGATGGGAGTTATTATTATTTATTTATTTCGACATTGCATCACAAAAATATAAGAGATACTAAATAGAAACCATCACGTGACCAACGTCTTTTGGCAGCATGCCATTTTGGGGGTGATCAATTGAAATTTGAAAAAAGGGGTGATCAATGAATAAGTTACTTCTCTTGCCTTTTGTTGAACACTAAAAACTCTGAATTTTCAAAAAACAAGCGTGAATGCAGCCAGACACAAACAAATGACCAATTTAGCGTAAAATTACATTGTAGATTAAACCCCCTTTAAAAACTCATTTTGGCGAGGAATTTTAAAAACAAAAAAAACATCTTTTCTAAACATAATAAGAAGTAAATGTTTAATTTTTCAGCCCTCTAGCTCCATTGCATGATACATACATAGTCAGACCAGTTTAAAAACTGAAGAAATCTATGTTGACAGTTTTGATTGACGGTTTCTAATACACATTGATGTTTGATTTAATGGAACAACAAACTGAACAAAGTTGTTCAAAGTATAGAATAAAATCTTAACTAAATAAGTTACTTCATAGAATGTAATCATACTTGTACTAAGTTAAAACATACCAATACAGTTTTCTTAGCCATGAGAGATAGGCTCTGCCAAAATTATCTTGAAACAATTTCAAGTTTACATTTGCACAAACATTCAGTGCGCACATATTTTTGTCACAGGAAAAAAATTTGCATGATATACGATTTTTAAACACACTGAACCTTAAAAATTAGAGGAAACATTGCTTAAAACTATTATATCTATTACTACTACTAGGTGTAAACAAACAACTAGAATAAGATGAAAGGAAAACTAGTCAAAAATTCATAACTGAGTACAAAAGTACAAAATACAGCTCAAAAGAGGAGACGTCATGGTAAAATAAGAGAAGTAAAGGGAAGCTACAAGAAGCAAAGCGAAGATATAATTTATTACCAGTAAAAATCAATGAATAACCCTACCCCTAACCCTAAATTCTGTATAAAAGCTGTTTTTTAAATTATATTGATCACTGTTACCCACAACATTGGGTTTATTGCAGGGTTTAGGTTATTGGCTGAAGAGATGCAGACAACTTAAGACTATTACATCTAATGCTACTACTAGTTAGGGTTGCCATATGTCCATGGGCATCTGCTGGGGGGTGGGGGCAAACAGGGCATTCCCCTCCCCTCCCCTCCAGATCAGGCCTTCTGATCGAGGGTGAGAGGGTTTGAAAGTTGGAACCTTATAGTCAATAAACGATTATGGTGCAGTACAATTGTTTTATGTAACCCCAACTAAATGTTCCCATTATTATTTGCTGCTGCTCACTCTATTGTGTTACCTCAGGGTCAGGTCAGTGCATCATCTGGCATCAGGATCATACAGTGGGCTGTACTTGCTTGCACTACAAATGGCAGGTGGCATACCTATCGTGTAACAGGGTTGCCACTAAGTTTATACCCCCCCTCCCAGAAAAAGTGTCCGAGTCCGCCCATGCATATGCCCATATTTCCCCTGACATGTCCCCCATTCAAGTCTCAAAATCTTCATCCAGAAGGAATGTTTTAAATTTTACAAAAATCCAGAATTTCAGCTACCATTATTTTTTCCACAGAAACAACCATGAAACTGTACAATGGTTGAAACATTATGAATATAACAACCAAGATGAGGATATTAGTCCGAATAAATCAGTGTATAATAAGGATTGTATTGTGCCTACCTGCTTTAAAAGCATTTAATTTTAATTGCTGGCTTTTACCTGGGCTCAAAGAATTAACCACAGACACCAAACAGTCCTGATGTTTACTATTTATGGAGATTAGAGAGGATTTGCAAAAATATGTTAATACAGGTCTGGTTAGTCACTCAATAAAAACCGTCATGTGACCAATGTCTTTTGGCACCATGCTGTGTTGGGGTGATCAATTAAAAAATTGGAAAATGGGGTGATCAAGGAATAAGTTACTTCTCTCACCTTTTTGTTGGGCAATGATCACTAAAAAAGTCTGAATTTTCATCAAACAAGCAAACTAAGGGACCAATTTAACATAAACTTGCGTTGCAAATTGCCCCCCCCCCTCCACACACACACACACACACTAAAAACCTATTTAGGGGAATTTGAAAACCCAGACCCAATAACAAGTAAACTTTTCAAGCTCTATAGCTCCTCTGGTGCAGCCAGCCAGCCTGGCCAACTTAAAAACCGAAGAAACCTATGTTGACAGTTTTGGTGACAGTTTTGGTTGATGGTTTCTAACATTGCACAAGTTTTACAGAAAAGTGGTGTATGGATTTATTATGGAAATGTCTTGCAAATATAATATTTTATGCTATGGAAATAACTTACAAATTGTTACTATAGATATGCACTAGAGATTATTTTCTATAGAAATACATAGCAAATGATTTACTGTAGAATAAATAGGCATTGTCTATATCAAGTATGATAATTATAATGACATTTATTAGTTGAGAACCTATATTTGCCTGGCGCCGGTGTGCGCAACTGCTAAATGAGCGGCCTAAATCATAAATGTGAATAAAGAAACAAACTCTGTGCAGGAAACAAGCCCGCGTCCACCTTGGAAGCTACCTTAAATGCTGGTACTGATTTAACCAACTCAACTAGCGAAGATCTCATGGTAGGCAGGAGTTATTTAATCCTACACTTTGTTGGCTTCTCCATTCTCACGTTCGTATTTAGGCACGAATATAGTGTGGCTCTCGATGTCGACAGTATGAAATCAAGTGATGGATAATTTTATAGCCGACAGAATATGATAGTTATAATGACATTTATTAGTTGAGAACCTATATTTGCCCGACGCCAGTGTGACTGCTAAACAAGCGGCCTAAATCGTAAATATGAATAAAGAAACAAACTCTGTGCGGGTATTCACATTTATGATTTAGGCCGCTTGTTTAGCAGTCGCTCACGCCGGCGCCAGGCAAATATAGGTTCTCAACTAATAAATGTCATTATAATTATCATATTCTGTCAGATAGAAAATCATCCATCACTTGATTTCATATCAAGTATATAATAGTGTTTTATGTTCTGATACACTGATAGGTGAGATGAGAATATTCAAATTTGAATTAGGACATATTTTTGTGATTACTAGAGTAACAATATTACTTTATTACTGATAGTTAAAGGTGGCTTTGAAGGATTTTTTAAAGTACAAAATACAGCTCAAAAGATGAGACGTGTCATGGTAAAATAAGAGAAGTAAAAGGAAGCTACAAGAAGCAAAGCAAAGATATAATTTATTACCAGTACAAATTAATGAATAACCATACTGCTAACCCTACCCCTAACCCTAAATTCTTTAATTAATCACCACAAACCTCTGTATAAAAGCTGTTTTTTAAATTATATTAATCACTATTACCCACAACATTGGTTTATTGCTGGGTTTAGGTTATTCATGTGTTCTGCCATTTATATGTATCTATGTATCTAACCGTTCAGAATAGAAACTTGAAATTTTGCACACACACTCCTTTCAATGAGTAGGGAAAATGTTTTTTTGGTTTTTTGCAAATTCCCCTCTGAAATAGGTTTTTAGAGGGGCGTTCAATATGCAATGTAAGTTTATGCTAAATTGGTCACTTAGTTTGTGCCCACTTGTTTTTTGAAAATTCCGACCTTTTTTTTAGTGATCACTACCAAACAAAAGGCAAGAGAAGTAACTTATTCATTGATCACCCCTTTTCCCAAATGTTTAATTGATCACCCCCAACACAATATATATGGATGGTGGTGATTCATAATTTCCCTTGGAATGCTAGTCTTTGTTATCTTTATCACAACATTTTTGGCCATTGTAGTTTCCAGCATTTCTCATCAGATTTGGTAACTTCCCAGAATTTCAAACAAAACACTTTGTCAGGAGTTGACTTTACTTTCCTAACTTATTCATTGATCACCCCTTTTTCCAAATGTTTAATTGATCACCCCCAACACAGCATATATGGGTGGCGGTGATTCATAATTTCCTTTGGAATGCTAATTTCCCCTGATTCTCGTTGCCTCTCGTATTTTACAGGGACTGAAAAGATAGGTGCCAAGCTAATATTTTCTGGTTGAAAATCCATTTTAAAATTAAACAATAAAATTAAACCGAAAAAACCCTTTTCATTTTAATAAATTTTATCTATACTTTTTTAATAAATTAAAATTTTTGATTTTGTCTTTTTGTCGTTTAAAAAAAAAGTTTTTTTATAAACCTATTACTTTATTTTAAAAAACAAAAAATAACCCGACTCAATAGTACCATAATTAAAAGAAAATATTAAAGAATTTAAGAAATACAAGGGAAGTAACTGTTAATAAGATGTTACAATTTGTAAAAGGGAAATTACTCTCTACGCAGTATTTCTAATTGGACAGCTTTGATATACAGGTATACCTTGATTAATGCGGTTAATTCGTTCCAAGATTTTCCGTACTGTTCAAAACAGCACTGTTCAAGTCTTATTATAATTTAATGTGGTTTTTTTCCAGCTTACGCTTAGTTACATTAATTTGTACAGCAATAGCTTAACCGCACTATATCAAAACCCGTACTAATTAAAACCGTACTATTCAAAGTATTCCTGTATTTGATCTAGTTAACATTTTAAAAAATTAATTCAATATTGTTTCAATGATGTGGCGAAATGTTTTGGGAAATTATTTACTTTAAGAATACATTGCAAATGATTTACTATTGAAATTTGTTGGGATCTTTACAAGTCTTAGTCTAGTCTGGCACAAGGTCACAATAGTGGGATGAAGATGGCACTCACTTAGCTTTTGGCTTATGAGACCAACTTGTGAAACAGAGCTCTACACTAGGCGCTTATTTACTTGAATTTTGTATAGAAACACATTGCAAATGATTTTCTGTAGGGATCCACATATATAAAAGACAATGTATATCCATATATATACACCGTATTTCACCATGTTTAATTCTCTACCATAGATAATCCGCACCCCAAAATGAGCTTCAATTTTCGAATGAAAAATGCATTATCCCATGGATACAATTATGTATAAAAATATGAATAACAATTATGTTTCCATAGATAATATGCACCTGGATTTCTTTTAGCTCAAACTTTTTGGAAACAAATGTGGATTATACATGGTGAAATCTGCACAGATACTACACTTTGATCCTAGGCAGAGCACACAGATACTCTGATCCTAGGCAGAAGTGCTGATCCATAGGTAAATAATCCCGTCCTTTTTTGATGGGTACAATACTAGTACAAAAATAAACAATTCTTCTGTTGAAATGCATCGATGGCAATTTTAATATCTAGAAACCATCCACCAAAACTGTCAACATAAGTTTCCTCAGTTTTTAAGTTGGTCTGGCTGGCTGGTTGGCTATGTATGTATGTATCACGCATACAAGCTACACCAATGGATCTAGAGGGCGGAAAATTTAAACATTCACTCCTTATGTCTAGAAAAAAAATTTGATTTTTTTCAAAACTCTGCCCCATAATAGAGTTTTAGGGGGTGTTCAATTTACAATTTAAGTTTTTGCTAAATTGGGCCCTTAGTTTGTGTCTGGTTGGGTTCAAGCTTGTTTTTTGAAAATTTGGACATATTAGTGATGCAATAAAAGGCGAGAGAAGTAACTTATTCATTGATCACTCCTTTTTCCAATTTGTTAATTGATCACCCCCAACACAGCTTATTGCAAAAAAGACATTGGTCACATGACAGTTTCTATTGAGTGACTAATCAGACTTGTTTCTGTTTTACTTTAAAACAGTTTCATAATTTTCCTCAAATCATATCTACAAATATCATAGATGTTTATTCATCTTAGAGAATTGTATAAATTGGTCTGGTCTTG
>VCCN01001245.1:1561717-1571902 GCA_006491835.1 Architeuthis dux
ATATACATGTAAGTAACACGCTGATAACAGGATAATTAAAAAAATTTAAATTTCAGAATTGAAAATTTTCTTCACATATTTTTAGGAAATCTCCCTCCTGAGAATTTCTAAACCTTGGCAGGTCTGATATACACTCCATAAGTACTTCTCCTATTGGATGCCAGTATGAAAAGGTTGTCTTTGGATCCAAGCCTAGAACAACCAATATAAAGCTGTCCAGGGGAAAAGCATGGATAAGTCAGGTAAAGGCCAGCGATCATGAGAGATTGTCCTTGTCCCTTGTTAAAATTTGATAGTATTAGTCTGAAAACGTTTCTCAGTGTTGCACAACTTTTTACAAACAAAAGAAGAAAAAAAATCAATTTTTTAGTCAAATATCTGCATCCTAAGTGCAAAATTGTGACCAACAACTTTGTAAAAAGGCTAGAAATGACCAGAAATGACATATGGTGACCTCGAATGACCTTCGATGGCAAAAACACATTGCCAAATACTTTGAATGGGAACATGCCAAATTTCATTTTCATAGGTGCAAAACTGTGGCCAACAACTTGGAAAATTGGCTAGAAATGTCTACAAATGACCTCAGGTGATCTTGAATGACACCTGAGATCAATTTCACAATGCCTACCCCTCTGCCAAATCTCACACCGCTGGTTTTTAGGTGACAGGCGATGAACTTTGAAAATTTCATTTAATTATCCTAGATTTATAAGTATATTTTAAAATTTCAAGTTATATTTTATTAAACTCCTAGTTTTATAAATATATTAGAAAAAAAGACCACTTATCTTCAAGCATTCACCTAAAACTAAAATACAAGTCTCCCTCATTTTGAAGCCAAGTGCTGTCCCCCCCCTGCCCGCATGTAATGAATTCGTACGAATCTTCCACATTGAAAAAATATGCCTGTAAACATTTTTTCCCTCCTATTTGGAGACCTACCAAGTCTCCCAGATTTTGTTGCTTATTTTGATTTAAAATTATGTTAAGATAGGTTTTCAATACACTGGAATAGATGTTTTAGAGCTTCTAGAATTGAAGATTTTCTTCACCCCCCAACCATTGTGGTGGGGGGCGCATTTTTTAGGAAATCTCCCTCCTGAGAATTTCTAAACCTTGGCAGGTCTGATATACATGTAAGTGACACGCTGATAACAGGATTATTAAAAAATTAAAATTTCAACACACTGTGCTAAAAAGGTCGCCATCACTGCGGTAGGGGAATGTGAATTCTACATATTGGTTTACACCCCTAATTTTGGTGAGGATTCTTCTTGTTGTTCTTGTTTTGCGTTAGGAAAACAAAGTCAACTCCAGACTTTGTGCTGGAGTTTGACAAAATCTGTTACAAGCCCATTGTTAAATGAAGCAACATCAACAGAAAATACAGCCTTGTCGTCGCAGTCAGTGTCTAATCTATAAATATCCAACTCCCATCAATACAAAAATAAATCTCTCCAACATCAGCCATTAACCTTACCTTGTTTTTCAAGCCTACCTCACACTTACCATCTCTGTCTACAAATATCCACCCTCTACAATCAGAGGTGGTCTATGAACAGTTTAATAGAAGCTATTGTGGCCACCTGTATCAGCTAATAAATACCTGTGTCATCCACTTCCTCTGTTTTACTGTACATCTCCAATCCACTTAGTTATTTAACTGCCTTTCTTTTGTTAAATCTTTTCCCTTGTATCTTAGCCTGGGGTGTTGCTTTTCCTGCTGTTGAAACTAAAGGAGACTATCATTTAAACTGTAATAAGGGGTTATTTTCCAAGTTTTGTCATATTGTAACAAGTTTTTTTGTGTGAGTGTGTGCTACCTTAGAGGGAAAAAAGGAATTGTCAGTGTTCAGGAATTGATGCAAGTGTTACTAACAGAATAGGGCTATTATATGTATAACTAGCATATACCCGTCGAATATGATTGTTTTTTTTATGTATGGATCGACAATAAGAAGTCAAAAGTGATTTTATTAGCTAATTTTTTTTGTTAATTCAAGTATCCTAATTTTAAGATTTTCGAAAGTCTCAACTTAAGAAAAGCCACCACTGACATTGTGAGTACGAAAAAAAAAGTCATAGAAAGAAACTTATTTTATTAAAAATATAACTTATTTCCTTACAACATAAAGTTGATGGCCAAATTTGGCTTTTTTAAAAAGCATTTGGCCATGAACTTTTTGGTTTGGCCATATTTAAATTTTGAGCCATTTTGACATTATTTTTTTTGGTGTGTTGAGTTTTTGGCCAGAAACTGCCTTTCTCTTCCCAATTTCTTCTTCACTGTGTCGGCTACTTCAAAGGAAGTCGAAAGGACATTGTGGCATTGCGTTGACAGGTTGTCTGTTGAATTTGGTCGGTATACTTCTTTGACATAGAAAGGGGATGTCTCAGTTTTCCACCCTTTTATTTTATTATTCGTTGTACAATCTATCTCATTTGGACCAGTCCATTATGAGTTGTAGGATCTCAGCTAGCAGCCACTACAAACAATCAAACATACAACCAAACGAACATACTCATTTGCATATTTGGCTTTTATATGTATAGATGTAAATACATTGCATATGATTTTATTATAGAAAAGCATTACAAGCGATTTTACTATAGAAATGTATTTTAAATAATTTTATCATACAAAATCCATTGAAAAGCAGGAAGAAAGCAATTGGCAGGGGTGAGGAATTAATTCAATCAACAAAATGGGGCTATCATAAGTATATTAATATAAAAGTGTGTTATTTTGTATTTACTTGTTGGTGTTTTTACGGATTAAGTGTGAAATTCTTCTGATGATTCAGTTTAATATTAAGGCCATCTGGGGTCAGGGTTTTAGACGTTGCATCCATTTGACTTCATGAATTTCTAATGTTGATGTGGTATTGTTATTTTTTTCTATTTTTTCTATGATAGTAAATTTTGCGTCTACGTTTAAGTTATGGTTTGGTAAGCGAAAAGGTTGCTCTACAGGTAATAGTTTGTTGTGGTCTAATGATTTAATCCTATATCTATAGTTATTTAATCTGTAGAGTTTCAATGCTGGAGAGTTTGGTCATAAATAATACCTGATAATATCTGTTCTGATTGTGTAAGGTTCCACTAGAAATGAGTTTCAATGCTGTAGAGTTTGGTCATAAATAATACCTGATAATATCCGTTCTGATTGTGTAATGTTCCACTAGAATATATATATAATAAAATCCTGCTATGTTTGGTTTTGAAGACCATTACCTTTCTATTAAAAAGTGGTAGGGGTGTACTTATTTATGGGCGATACTGTACCTTACATATATATGTAACATATGAACAATATTATGACATTACTTTATTATTTACTCTTTTTATTTATATTGTTTATATCTTTTGCTCTATTTTTTACAGTAAAAAAAGAAGTCATATCATTTAGACTCTTTAAATCGTAACCTATCAATTTGTGAATACATATAGACTTGATTAATAACCATTATCCTTAAATTCTAAAGAAGTCTTGATTCTTTGATATTAGCCAATGGTTTCTGGCAATTTGTGCCTAGAATCTTTTAATAATAAGTTTAAACGAGGTTCCTTGAGACACATCTCCCAGGCAGCACCTCAACATTATACTAAAAGAGGTACGGTTAGGGGCACACCCTAACACCTGTAGTAAAGCCAGGTGGAACCGGACAATTTCGGGACACACCCATCATACAAAAGTGTGTGTGTTCGCAGATAATTATATCTTTGTGATAAATATTCACCTGTCATAATTAGAAACTGTCAAAAATAGTTGTCTTCAGTTTTTAAGTTGGTCTGGCTGGCAGGCTGACCATCTATCTATCTATCTATCTATCTATCTATCTATATATATATATATATATATATCATGCATACAGGCCATACCAATGGAGCTAGAGGGCTGAAAATTTGAACATTTACTCCTTATTATGGCTAGAAAAAAAATTCTTTTTGTTTTTTGAAAATTCCCCCCAAATGTCTTTTTAGCTGGCGTTTCAATTTGCAATGTAAGTTTATGCTAACTTGGTCCCTTAGTTTGCATTTGGCAGCATTCCCACTTGTTTTTGGAAAATTCAGACTTTTTAGTGATCACTGCCCAACAAAAGGCAAGAGAAGTAACATAATCATTGATCACACGTTTTTCTAATTTTTTAATTGATCACCCCCAACATGGCATGCTGCCAAAAGATGTTAGTCACATGACATTTTCTATTGAGTGACTAACCAGATTTGTATCTAGAAGCCTTTAATAATAAGTTTAAGTGAGGTTCCTTGGGACCCATCTCCCAGGCAGCACTTCACTATTCTGCTAAAAGAGGTAGGGTTAGAGGCATAGGCACATCCTGACCCCAGGGCAGGTGGAACTGGGAGATTTCTGGACACACCCATCATACAAAAGTATGTGTGTTCACACATTGAAAACAACCTTGTCTTATATTTTGTCCTAATTTGGAGCAATGTTCCTTCAAATTTCTTGTAGTCAGTGTGCACAAAAATCTTAGTTTATGCAATATTTCCTCTAATACAAAAAATATGTGTGCATTTTTGAATTTGACATACGGAATCAGTATGTTTTCAATAAAAACTCAGTAAGCTATGTCCAGAATTTGAAATCTTTTGTGCACACATTAATTTCCTTTGTGTGCTGGTTGCAAACCGTGTGCACATGCGCACAGCTTAGAGCAGCCATGGGCAAACTGCGGGCCATATGAGGCCCTTTTGACTTTCTGAATGGCACACTTAATCCCATGAGGAAAATAACATTTTATTAAAATTTCATCTAAGAAAAAAGGAATCTCTTTTGAAGAAATGAGAAAATTCCAGGATAAATGGACAAATGATTACTTCTTTGTTGAAGTAAAAAAACAGACCAATGTGTCTAATATGTTCTGAATCCCACTCCGCATTTAAAGAATTTAACGTTAAGCGTCATTACACAACTAAACATTCTGGGTATGATAAATTTAAAAGAGATATCAGAAAGCTTAAAATTGAAACACTAAAGAAACAGATCGGTAGCCTAAATACGAACAGAGCTCAGCGAAATGGTGCGTGCAAGCTATGTTGTTAGCAAAAAATTCTAAAAATTATTCTGACAGTGAATTTGTGAATTTGTGGCCCGGTTTATGATTAGCACTATCTCATGTGGCACACTGTTCGAAAAAGGTTGCCCATGCCTGGCTTAGAGGGAACTATGGTAGCGAGACAGATAATTACATCCATGTGATAAATATTCCTCTTTTGCTTTCACCTGTCGTCATTTGTATGAAAAAACCGAACGGTCCAGGTTTTTCACTTAATTTATGTGGAAGTCACACATCAAAGCGACTAACATAACCAAGTGGATGTAAGTAATTTTCAACATTTGATTTGGTTATTTTGAGTATGTTGGCTATCTTCTGCATCATATAATGTTGATTAATCACAATTAAAATCCTGATTTGATTGCTATCAACCTAAACCGGTCTACCCAACCAAAAATGTGTCCTGCTCAAAACTTCCAAAACAACTTTTGACACATTCGATCATTTACAAAACATTCTCCATAAATTGGAAAGATCTTTTTTTGTGTTTGATTCATATTTTTACCTTCCTGAAAACAAACAAAAAGAGCATAATATCTCCAAAATATTGCTTATTTTCTTCCATCTTAAACAATAAACAAAAATACAGTAATTTTTCAAAATCTTTCAAAATACTCAGTTATTGCTATAATGTTGTGTTATATCGTCAGTGTTACATCTTTGTTGTTTGTTTGTTTGTTGTTATTTTCTGTTTTAGCTGTGTTGGTTAAACGCGTTTGGTTATAACCGTATTTAGCTGTGCTTAGAAAAAGAAGAGAGAGGAATAAAAGGACATGCATCCAGGGCAATCGCCTGTGGTCAAAGAGGCCTTCCCAGCTTCTTCTCAGCTTCCGGTACTGGAAACGAAGCTCGTTAATGGGGGCTATTGGATAGATTCTGCTTTGGCGTGTTTATTGATATTAAGCATTCATATATAAACATTACAATTGCAGCTGTCACAATACAATCACGCATGATCTTTTTGAATGAAGTTAAAACTAAACTCTCCTAATGCTATCTAATGAAAAAACAAAATAAACTTTTTGACCAACTAGTATATAAATTTTAGACTAATATATATAAATGCATATGTATCTATTTATCTACACATATATATGTTTATCAGTAAATAACGTAACAGTTATATTCCCTATTGTACTGCCTGTTTCCTTGAGACCACCAATGAGATTGGAAACTGGGTCATATAGTTACATCAGGGAAGTATAGGAAGTACATGTTTGGCGTCTTTCATCTTTGGTTTTGTTTGTTTATTCATGTAGACCCCTTGTGGAGCATAGGGCCGCAACCACTCTGCTGTGGTTTCAGTAGCAAGTAGGTTTGTACAGGGTGGAGTTGCTGGAGGAATGGATTCATGTCTTTCCCAAAGGCATTAGCATGAAGTGAATGTAAACAATCTATTTATCTACACACATACACACATATATGTGTTTATCAGTAAATAATTGAATAACATAACTTATTCTGACACAAATATATAATACAAATGTGCCTGTATACGTATGTGTTTGTGTGTTTGTTTAAATGATTGAATAACATTTCCAGATACAACGATGAACATTTAAAACTACCTATCTGCACATATAAGCATGGGCACACACACACACACACACACACACACACACACACACACACACACAGACAGAACTCTCTCCACCTTGTGGGTTGCTTGTCAATCTTTTTCTCATGGTTTTCTTGAAAGGTGATAGCAACAGCAGTTAGTTGGGGGTTGCTCTTCACCTACAAGCATCTACAACCCAGACTAATCTCAATAATCTCAAACAACTAACTCATATTTGCACAAATATTCACATTCCCACACGCAAAGGTGTCTGTATTTGCATCTGTATTTCTATTTTTGTGTTGAGTACCCACTGTTGACAGTAGTCAAATTCGAGTAAACTTTCTATGGATGTTTTGTCGTATCCTTTTCATTTGTAAACGATGAAAATGTGGCACAAAAATGGTAGGTTTATAATCAGAGCTTTTTTTCTTGTCTTCCATAGTTTTTTCTTTCCTTTTCGTTCAATTCTTTTGGGGTTTTGTTGGAATCTTAAAAGATTCAACAAGAGGCAAAAAGTCTATGCGGTTTTTGGTTGTTTTAAAAAAATCTGGGTTTTGCTTCTTCTTTACTTTTTCTGATTTCTCTTCTTTCTTTCCTACTTTTCTCCTGTTTTGTCTTTCTTTCTTCTTTCCTTTCTCCACTCTTTCTTTCTTTCTTTCTTTCTTCCTCTACATCTCTGTTTTCTTTCTTTCTTCTTTCTTTCTTTCTCTACTTGACACTTTTTTTCTTCTTTTTTTTTCACTTGACTCCTTTTTTCTTTCCTTTGTCTCTCTTCACTTGACTATTTCCACCTTCTATCCTTCTTTCTTTCCTTTCTCAACGTAACTCTTTCTTCCTTCCTTTCTCCACTTGACTCTTTCTTTTCCTCCACTCTTTCTTTCTTTTTTTTCTCCACTTGACTATATCTTTCTTTCTTCCTGTTATTGTCTGCTTTTTCACCCTCTTCACATTTATCAGTATATCTACTTTCTTCTTTCTATCCGTTTTTCTCTCACTTTCTCTCCTCCTTTCTTACTTCTCTTCTCTCTATTGCCTTCTTGTATGTGTTTATTCGTTCTTCTTCTTCCCTCACACTTAAACTCTCTTTCTTTCTTTGTTTTTCACTTCCTTTTTTCTTTTATTCTCATCATCTGTTTTTCTCTTTCTCTTTCTCCATTTAATTCTTCTTCTTTGTCTCTTTGTTCATACCCTTCATTTTCTTTTCATTCTCTTTCATTCTCTTTCAATCTCTTTCAATCTCTTTCAATCCGATCTTGCTAAACAACTCTAATGATAGTTTTCAAGGTTGCTATTATTTCTCAAGGGAAAAATATTCAACTCTCCAGAAAAATATGCTAGTGGTTTGCTTATGAGATGAGGTAAATACAGGCATCCACTGATATTCGTTTTTTAGTGCAGTTGGCGATATAAGGTGGGTGTGGCTGGTGGACACAAACATTTTTACCAATATTAACGTCCACTCATCCAGAAAACTGAAAATAAAAACAAAATTCCCCTTTGAACCCGTAATCCCAATATTTCTGTCCAAGTACTATCTTACTACACCATAAGCCCATTTGATGACAGAGGTGATACAAGTTCCACTCCACCCCAATTAAAAAATATATTTGACTTACGCTGATAAGACTAACTGTAAAAATGAAATGAATTAGACAAAAACATTTCAGTAGTCAATGAATTAAACCTGTTTATCAACACTTTCAATGCTACTTGTTTTTTACAGTTATACTTTGCTACCCGGTTCCTTGAAACAACTTGACCTGAGACTTGATAAACTAGGTCATATAGTTACATATAGGTTATATAGTTATATATAGGTTATATAGTTACATATAGTTACATCTTAACCTTCTTAGTGATGCACAATGGTTTTTGGACTTCCAGGTCTACTGCTGATATACTAACTGTCATTACTCATAAGATTAGTAATGTACTTGATAGTGACTATGATGCCAGTGTTATTGCCTTGCATATCTCCAAGGCATTTGACAAAGTTTTGCTTCATAAACTTACCAGCTACGGCATAACTTGTAAAGTTCATTCCACAATCAAATCTTTCCTATCAGGAAGAAGTCTTAAGGTTGTTGTCAATGCGGGGTGCCCCAAGGATCCATCTTGGGGCCTACACTTACCCGTTTGTTTATCAATGATCTCCTTGACTATGTAATGAGGTCCTTTATAGACTTATATGCGGATGACAGCAAGACAGTCTTACTTCTAAAAACATGAGTCATCCGGACCTAGCATCAGATCTTTCCAGTGAATTCGCTGTGATTGTTAAATGGGGTTAAATGGCTCATTAAATTCAATCCTTCCAAAACCAATCTTGTATCTTTTCACCATCACTGAGCAAAACCTGACTTTCCACCTATCTCGAAGGATGGTACTATTTTGGAGGAGCCGCCTGCCTGGATAAACCGCTGGGTCTCAAATTCACTCCTGATTTGAAATGGAACTCTTACATTACTTCTGTTGCCAAGGACACAGCTAAATTGGTAGGATCCTTTTACCGATCGAGAAGGTTTCTAACACCTAAAGCACTATTATACCTCTATAGCAGCCAAATCCATCCCAAAATAGAGTACTGCACGCACATCTGGGAAGGCTCCTCTCATCAGGCACTTTCCTCACTTGATATAGTACAGAAGCGAATGCGTGGTCTTGTGGGTAATGAGCTTTTTTCCACACTCCAACCATTGTCTCATCGTCGTGGTAAGTTTGACACTTTTCTACCATTACTTCAATGGAAAGTGTTCAGATGAACTACATTCCCCAGTCTCTCCTGTCCGTGAATTTTCAGTTAAAACTCAGTCTGTAATCAGGGCACATCCATACGTTTTAGACATATCAAGGACTCACTGCAAGTTCCACTCAAATCTCTGCTATGTAGAATAAACTCCCTTCTGAATGTTTTTCTGACTAGTACAATCTCAACATTTTAAAAATCAGAATGAACAATGCCTTACCCAATGTTAGCCATTTTTTAATTTTCGTATTGATCTTCATTTTTCATGTTTCCAATTCTTATAAGTCTCTTATTGCTTTTTTAGTAATTTTAGTCTTCATTTTAAACAAGTCATGTTTTAGCGTTTCCAACTTTACAATTTTAACATCAATAAGATATTTTAATATGTTTTTCTTTTCTTACTGGTCTTAATTCTGTGGCATAAATAACACCCTTCTTCTAACCCAGTGGTTCTCAACCTTTTCAAGTCATTCCCCACTTTTGTCAATAAGATTACTAGTATCCCTCCCCCCTTCCATTTATTAAGTTGCAACAAAGAATAATTTCAAATAATAACTTTATTTTGCATATAATTAGACAACTTCATGCTAAGAATTAGTTTAATTTTATAATTGTACAGCAAGCGAAAATAATTAGAACACATCATTTGAAATTCCAATTCATTACAAAAAAAAAAGAATGAATTCTGCTATCGTAACTGATATACACATCAATGTGATCTCTGTTCTTGTTTTTTTGCTACAGTTTTTCACTTTGTGGGTGTATTTGTGAGAGAGCACATCTTAAATCATTCT
>VCCN01001245.1:1630763-1660552 GCA_006491835.1 Architeuthis dux
AGGAGCTGCAGTTTCGAAATGTATCTATTTACTGAGTACATAAAATTCCAGAAACATGAAAGTTTTTATTTTTTAACTGAGTTCGGTATTTTATTTTTTATTTAAAACTTGCTAATGTTTGAATGTTTTGGATGTCAATTGTTTGAATGTTTCGGATGTCAATTGTTTGAATGTTCCAGTTGTGAAATGTTTGAATGTTCCAGATGTCAAATGTTTGAATGTTCCAGATGTCAAATGATTGAATGTTCCAGATGTCAAAGGGTAATTGATTCCGATGTATGGGTGCTATTACTGTAGTTGAGATCAGATTTTCAGCACTAAACAATTGCTTTGAATATTACAGATGAATCTGCTGGAAAATGAAACAACGGATTTCAATTCTGCCTTGAATCTATCGATGTATTCATTGCAAAGTTCTTTGGGGGCCAGTCTCCAGGATATCTCCAAGTTGGCATTAAATGTCTCCAAGGAACTACAGCGAACAAAATTAGAGGTTGAAGAGAAATTGTCCAATATCAGCAAAATGCCAGGACCCAGAGTGAGTATTTTTTTGTTTGGATTTAAATAACATTTGTTATTGTTATGTTAATGGAATAATTTAATCGAAACAATGAAAATAGTCTTAATAGATTCTTAAGTAATTTCAATTTTCTTTTGTTTCAGTTTAATCCCTTTTTAGATTTTTCCATTTTCAAGTTTTTAGATTTTTATTTTTATTTAAAAATTATTTGTTGAGATTTTTAGCACAATAATGCTTTCGAGGGCCCAAAATTTGATTCTGCCAAAATTGTGACGTAAAGTGTTATTGTTATGGATTTAAATAACATGTTATTGTTATGTTAATGGCATAATTTAAAATAGTCTTTATAGATGCAGTAGAGTTGTTTGAAGTTTTTAGTTTCACAATGAAGTTATATTGATTTAGTTGTGATTAAATTATTTAAATATAAGTTAATGTTTTGATACCTCCTACGTATAAATTCATATCTCTAACAAGCTGATTATGAAATTATTTAAATATACAGTACCTGTCATAAGTATTTTAATGGACCACTATTTTGCTTCTAATCGCCTGGTTTTGAGAGTTAACCTTGCATTACGCAAGAAGAACCAAATTTTTGCTATCAATGCCTGCATTTAGTAATATTTTGTGGTTCTGGATGCTAAATTTATGGAAAATGTTTTTTTTATAGAATTAAATTGTTAAATGAAAAAAAGCAAGTTTTTCTTTTTCTATCCTTCTAAAAGCTTGTTCAGAATTTTTTAAGGAGATTAAAAAAGTGAACTCACCTTGCTATATGAAAGAGTTGCCATTCTAGTAAGTTAATTTTGATCCCCCCCGCTCTGAATCCATAATGGCCGCTGCAATCCCAGGAAATAAAAACAGATTTTGTGCTTGTTCAAATAATTATGAGCAATACTTTTTTATCAATGATAATTTATACATAAAAAAAGTATTGCTCTTAATTATTTGACTAAAAGCATCCCATGTTGATTGCAAAAAATTTGGTTCTTCTTGCATAATGTTCCTATTTTTAAGTCAGAAATCCAGGCGATTCGAACCAAAATGGTTGTCTGTTCAAATACTTATGACGGGTACTGTAAATTAATATTTTGATACCTCCTATGTATAAAGTCGTATGTCTATCAAGCTGATTTTACAGTAGTGCTGTTTGAAATTCAATGGTAAGTTTTTAGTTTCACTATGAATTTATATTGATTTAGTTGTGATTAAATTATTTAAATATAAGTTAATAGAATTCTTTAAATCAGAAAAACCTTGACATTCAAACAGCACTACTATAAAATCATCTTTTCAGACATACGACTTTATGCATAGGAGGTATCGATGTGTATTCTTTATCGCTTGATCTCCTCACCACCCCTGGCCTTCCAATGCACTCTTACTGCACCTTTGTCTTCCAGTGTGCCCACTTTGGGAATCACTCTTTTGTATTTTGACAAGTGTTTTTTTTTTCTGGTGTATTATGTTTTGGTTCAATTTTTAAAAACATTTTTTTTATTTAAATTGAATAAAAATTTTTTTTTTTTTTCCCTTCATTTTAGGGTCCTCCAGGTGTCGGGGATTTATCTCGGTGTGTATTCCAAAATCGTACAGGTTATGGTCAGGATGAAATCACTTCAACCATTTGGATTCCAACAGTTAATGAGCTGAGGGTAAGCAAATTTACTTTATAGAAATACAATTTTGTAAACTTTCTTGATAATTCTTCCCATGTATTATTCGTACATGGTTTCCAGTGATTTTTAAACAATATGGTCGGGTAGTCGCATGAACTGAAAACTTAAATATTTTTTTGCAGCCACATATTGTTCAGTGAGTATGTTATAAAATATTATATTATATATAACATTTTTTGTAAGCTTCAGTAATTGATTGTTTAACACATATTTATATGTAATAAATAGTGTTATTATTTTCGAACACGATGTGTCCTCTTTGCTTTTATAAATACAGTACAAGGCAGAGAACTCTGCTATTTTTAACCATGGCAAGAACTCAGCACATACACACAATTATATACATACTAACTTAGAACCCGTCAAACGGGTAACATTTTGGCTGTTTTATGGTAATAAACCAACAAATATATAGAATTTGGATCTTTAGGTAAATTCAAACTAAAAGTTATTGAGTAAAAGCCGGAACCATGTCAGTTTTCGGTAACAGCCGAGAACTACTTTATTGTTATATCTTCTGTAATAAATATACTTATTGCCACTATTACTACTGCTGCTACTATTAGCTTACCGTTAGAGATTACTATGCTACGATCTTTGTTATTGTTTTCAACGTTAACTTTTCCATTGTCTAGTGGAGTCAGATATATTTAATAATGGAGATATATTTAATAAAAGTCCTAATTTTAATATCTATCAATAATAACTTCCTTTTATAATGGTAACAAACCAACAAATATATAGAATTTGTATCTTTAGGTAAATTCAAACCAAAAGTTACTGAACAAAAGCAGGAACCATTTCAGTTTTTGTGTTTTTAAATTTGCAG
The DNA here is from genome assembly GCA_006491835.1 of Architeuthis dux. NCBI lineage: Eukaryota > Metazoa > Mollusca > Cephalopoda > Oegopsida > Architeuthidae > Architeuthis > Architeuthis dux. Next base: position 1,633,795 of record VCCN01001245.1, read on the forward strand.
CAATACGAAGATAAAATATACTACTGATTTTTAGATACAAATGGTGTGGGTCATATTATATTCGGTGCCACATTGTACTCGAGTAAATATGGTAATGAATATTAAATTAATGAAATTAAATATTAAATTAATAAATATTTTGTAATTGAAGCCCATTGTATGCTTTTTTCAATCCATTCATAATTTGCTTGTCAAAGTGATCTACGATTTCTGGTGACATATTTTCGGTTTTGTTTTTTTTCAAAATTTGGCCGTCTGTCTAGCAATTTTTGCTGCTTTGATATCCGCTTCCCCCTACTCATTCTAACAATACTCCATACTTGAAATACTGTAGCAGTAGCTCATGTTTATGTCATCAGTCTACTAAAGTCTATGTCGGGTGATCGAATCACAGTCGCAGTAGTGTTTCTTAATTTTATATATCAGTTTGGTATAGTGTGACAGACATACATCTGCACAAAACAAGTGACAATGGTTTTTATATAGTTCTACTAAGGTCTATGTCAGTCCACCAACTGATGGTATTGTACGTGTTTTAACCCTTAGAAATAATAAGTGGCTTTAGGAATTCTCTTTATTGCCAGCCCCTCCTAACTGGTAGGCTATGATATCGCAAATAAGTAAGTCGTGTCGGGGCGGGTTTAAGCTAGGGCGGGACCTGTAACTTATGTTATAAAGGGGCCTCAAATTAAGAAAATACACATAAATATTAAAACACGTACAATTTTTACTTGCAAATTAATCACACTGTTCCATTTGCTATACAGCCAGATAATACAACAAATATGTCTGACGTTTTAGTAATAGTATTACTTCATTTTCATTTTGATCTTTATGCAGTGGCTATGACTTCAGTTTTAAATACCTTCATATTTATGTATTGTATATGTATCACATAGATACCACACTCATTAATTACTGTATTGAAATAAATAGGTAGTAATTGCCTAAAATTGCTAATCTTAAACACCCAGTTTAATTATTTATATATAATGCCTCTATGGGCATCTCATTATAAAATATTGTCTCATCAACATGAAAAAAAATCATTACAATAATCAGAGCATGAAAAAAGTACACATCTTTTATCAATAATGGAAAACACTTCATTTAGATACATTCACAGGAATTAATTAATTTAAAAAAACAGAAAAAGTTGACAATATAGTACTATATTTATAGAGCAAGTGTGGAATTAGTAAATCGGCATTGATAGCTTGCAACCATTAGTGCGGGTCCCTTGAAATGGGGTCCATTGCATATGCTACTTTCGCTACATAGTTTTGCAGCTTTATATATATCAGAACTGTGGTGCACAAAGTTGTATGTGTTGAGGAGAGGTCAGTTCATGTCTGCGAAGACACAGGAATCAGGCATTGGTCAGTGTAAAATAATGATAATTCCTCATCTCAGAAATTCAAACAATATATATATATAAGTTATATATATTATGGGATCCACTACAGATTGACAGTCTGTTTCATTGCTGCATGCAATTTATCAAGCGAATGGTTGAATAACAAATTATCAAATCATTTTAAAAAATTTCTTTTGCACATGTCACCATCATACCCAGCTCATTCCACTTTTATTTTTCTGTTTTTAAAAAAAATACACTTTTAAAATAACCCACAAAATACACAAATATATATATATATATATGACACACTGGAAACCATGTACAAATAATACATGGGGGAAAATTATCAAGAAAATTACATATTCACAATCATGCTCTTACCGTGATCTACCGTAAGATTGCCCAGGGTGGTAAAATGGAAAAACAGCCAAATTTGGGTGGAAAAAAATGGACCAAATAATAGCCCGGGCCATTATTCAAAGGCCATCACAACTGCTAAAGTTACGACTCGTGTATTTTTATTCACTTCACTATCAATCGTCAACTTGTATTGTATTTGGTACTCCTTTGGACAGTGTTTTCTTTTTAAGTTGCTAATAGAGCCAAACATATATATATTATATGATAATTATAATGACACTTATTAGTGAGAGCCTATATTTGCCCGGCGTCGGTGTGAGCGACTGCTAAACGAGCGGCCTAAATCGTAAATGTGAATAAAGAAACGAACTTCGTGCGGTGATCGAACCCGCGTCCACCTTGGAAGCCACCTATACGCGGTGCTGTTCTACCACTGAACTAACGAAGATCACATGATAGACAGGAGTCTTTTTACCCTACACTTGGTTGGCCCCTCCATTCACACGTTCCGATTTTAGGCACGAATATAGTGCAGCTCTCTTATATATATAGGCTCTCACTAATAAGTATAATAATATATATAGGCTCTCACTAATAAGTGTCATTATAATTATCATATTCTGTCGATTGGATATACAATTATCCATAATTTGAATTCATATATATATTATATATATACTAAATACAGTCTATATATTATATAGACTGTATTTAGTATCTGCAAAAACAAAAAATAACCTAATTTTTGTAATAAATAAATAATATAGTTTGTTTGTTTTCAAACTGATTAATGAAGTATCGAGTGAATTAATTTCTTTGAAGCAACTTTTTGTTTATACCACGAATTGGCAGATATTTCGGACTTGATGACTTAATTATTATATACGTATTCAAGGTGTCCGATTTTTTAATACTAAAGAGCATTAAAACCTAGATACTTTCAAATTTTCATCTACAAAAACTTGACCACCAAATAACCACCCACCTAAAATAACCACCCATGGGTGATCTATCGGGTGGGTGATCTTACGTTAGATCTCGGTACAGTTAATTAGTCATATAGACCGATTGGCTGATAGATAAGTTATCTTAGTGATTTGAGCGTAAAATGTATGAATACGTAATATTTCTTTAGAATTAAAGAAATGATTGCATTTGACGAAAGGTGATGCCAAATGAATGAAGATAAACACTTTCTATTGTTGATATAATCGTTGCTTAGGAATTAGCATTTGTTACTTTTATATTTAAAAGAATTGTGTTGCAATGTATTAATATTTAAAATTAAAGTAGATCAGCATTTTATAATTTATGATTTGAATTTAACTGTGTGGAAATGCCACATATGTATCTATATGTATATAAATTTTTCTCAGGATGTGTGGAAATGCCACATATATATCTATATATATCTATATGTATATAAATTTTTCTCAGGATCATGTGATTATGGGCGGAAGTTGTTCAACTCGTGGAGGGCAATCAACGCAGCTGGTGAAACAAAACGGACAATTCCGGTGTCTTTGTTACGGATATGAACCGAAAAAATATCGAATTAAGATGTGCAGTATACATTTGTGGTTGTGTCCAAAGATTTCTTGATGGGACTTTTTGATTTATTGTACAGAAAATGCAAATAAAATATTAACATATTTTTTATGAATGATGCATCAGAAGAAGATTTTTAAAACTTTATCATCATCATCATCATCATCATCATCTATTTTATTTCAATTTTTGGTTAATATTTGGACATTTCCATATTAATCAAAGCTTTCTGGAAATTTCTGACAGCATCATCTTTTGTTGGGGTTGTAGAGAATAAATATTCATTTATGAAAAAAATGTTTGCAGGCAGATGTATAGCAAGAGGGGGTAGATGCCCAGCGCGCAGATGTGAAAGGGGGTAAAATTTCTTCTGGCCTATAATGCCTTTTAAGTAAGTAATAAAATATGCCCTCCCCTAGGATATAGCGCAATTGCACCCGGGCATTGTCTTTGCCCCTGGCGCTGAGAACCCTTGCTATGCCACTGTTTGCAGCAAATGTATTTGACAAAACTAGTGGAAATGTATGTTTTTGGGGGGTTTTATTTTTACACCCTACTCCTTTAACCTTTAAAATTTTAAATTTTTAAATTTGAAGCCAACATTTTTTTTTTTTTTTTTAAGCCGTTTTTTAACCCTTTTCAGACAGACCAGCCAGATCTTGCCAGCTAAACATGTACATTTGTTTACAACCGAATAGCATAAGTAAAAATGCTTCTACCATGCCTGAGTGTAAGCCTTCCACAATATACAGTGTTACCTCTCTTAACGAGGACAATCCGTTCCACAAATAGTCTTGTTAGATGAAAAATTGTTAAGTGAACAACTAAACCTATGGGATTTCAGTAATTCATTCCAAATAAAAATAAAGCAAAATGTGTATTCTTACTACTGACCTAATCATGAACGTTGACATAAAAAAAGAACGAGGGAATAAAACAACATATTTTGCTTTCTTTTGTTCCCTTCTGTATACTTGACTACACGATCTGCGGATAAAAATACAAAGAACAATAAAGGACACAGATATTGTATGAAACACAACAATAAGAGTCTGGGCATCGCGAATAGGAAACGAGTTACACGGGCAGGTTATTTTAGCACGCTTCAAACATTTTTAGCACTTTTTTCAGGGGGGTATAAAGTTGAATTTATTTTTTAAAATGGGTTGCAGTAGATTCACCGACAACAAATAACCAACATTTATCGAGATGTAAAATTCATTGTGATACAATTCACCGACACACATATTTACCGAGATCTTTAAACTTACAAAAAGGTTAAGAATTAAAAAGAATTTACTGGAACGAATAAAGATTTAACAATCGTTCGGCGCGGGGCCCATGCCGTTTTCAGCTATTTATGTACTTCTGACGAAAAAGTGATATGTGACGAGAAAAAAAAGTTTTTATTCGTAAAAAAAAAATGAATGAAACATTTTTCAATCTACAAATTATATTTTTCATTTTTAGAAACGGAGATGTCTGTCTTTGTAAAAGTTGTTACGCCGAAGAAAATCTAAATGTAAAAGAGAGGAGCGGGTGTAGAGATCACTCGAAAACTAAGAGAAGTAGAATTGGATTGCCTAAGGGAAAGGGGGCAGGGTGAAGAATCAAAGTTGGGTCAATCATATATATACACACTTTCCTTTTCTTTTTCTTACAAACGTCCAGATGAGCCATCTCTAAGAGATTTAATGTTGCCAATTCAACTGGGGACCTCTCGCTAAATGATTTTTTCTTTCTTGCAAACTGAAAATATTTTAAGAGATTTTTTTTTTTCCATTGAAACCTCTTGTTAAGTGAAATTTCCTTATCATAGCCTATCACTATGAGAGGTACCACTGTATATGGCATATATGGGTTAACAACTGCATTTAAATGTTTCACCTTAAAACTGTAGAAATTTAGAAATAAATTCAGTCTGGAAAGGGTTGAAGAGATTTTTTAAAGATATTTCCACTTTTTAATTGATAGACTAATTCTTTTTTTAATATTTGTTTTCAACAACCTTGGAAAGATTGCTAATACAGGCTGAGTACCCCTTATCCGAAACTCCGAACACGGAAATGTTCCAAAATCCAAAACATTTTGAAAGGTGTTACTAGTGGAAAATTCCACAGTTGACCCCACTGTACTATGATTCTAAGACGAGAGCTGAGGCCGATTTCCAAGGCATTTAACTCATTCTGACTACAGTAAAAGCTTGGTTATCTTTGTTTAACTCTTTAGAGATGTTAAACTATATTTAAATCACAAACAGTGAAAGACGAGACAATCAAAACAAATTATTGTCACCAGCAGACCTACATGCATTAATCATTGTAATTTTTGCTTATTCTCTCATCTATACAAAGATATTGTTGAAAATGCAAAAAGTGTTTATCTCATTATGTATATGCAAATATTCCAAAATCCGAAATAATTCCGGTCCCAGGTATTTTGAATAAGGGATACTCAACCAGTACTGACAAATATTACAAAAAAAGCTTTGCTATTATATGTAATTATCAAATACTAATTTGATGAGATTATTGGACTGATATTGTCACCAATATGGAAAAATCCAGTGTTTTTCTTTTTTTTATAATGAAAAAAAAAAGACGTTTTTGTCCTTGTGGATAAATGTCAAAAAAAAAATGTAAATAGATCTATTTTTTTGTTTTGTTGTTTTACAGACATTTACAAGGTGATTATTTTTTTTTTGTATTCGCAAGAAAAACAACTTTTGCATTTATGGATATATATTTTTGAAGTGATTTCTTTGAAAATAATTCAAGAAAATATTCCTAATTTACTTTATTTTTGAAGGTTTATACGGTTGAGTGAACAAAGAGACAGTCTGGTTATCAGTGCTGAATTGCCAATACACAGAGGAAGCTGTTTATTATAATCACAGATAATGTTATCAAATGGTTATTGTTATCAAAATCAGTTGGTTGCAAATACTTCATTTAAAATGCATTAAAAAAATTCTTATTAATTTTTTATAATGTAAAGTTGTTTATAACAATGAATTTATAACAGGTAGATGAAAACCCGGGATTTCATGCTACTTCCTACAAAAAGGCCATAAAAAAGGACAAAATTGTGTTTTTAGCAGTGCCTTATTCGGCTACTTAGAGGTCACATAGATAAACAGAATTTTATTATTTTTTTCTTCCAAAAACTAATAAACAAAAACATGCTTCAATGTCCCATTAGTAACCACAGAAAATTTGGTGGCCATAGGTCTGGCTGTTCTTGAGTTATGCAATGACGGACAGACAGACATTTGGTGAATTATGCGTAACAATGAATGTAAATTGTCCCAATTATTATATCCTTTGCTTAATGTTATCAGCCTGTTAAAAAGACTCTCTCCCAAAGTGATCACAATAAGTAACTTCCTCTGTATATTTACTGCTTAATGTTATCAGCCAGTTATTGTTATCTAAAAGACTGTCCCAAATTGATCACAATAAGCAGCTTCCTCTGCATAGGTAGCCGATTTAATGCAGCTTGTCTTCCAGTACTTTTTGCTAATAAGTTCATTTCTAGGTATCTCTACAAGACAGGGTGTCCCCAGGTTATGAACGAATTCCGTTCCTAGGTCTGTTCGTAAGTTGGAACAGTTATGTATGGTGCCTATCTAGCATCAGTTAAATGTTTGTCTTAGTATATATTTACTTTTCTGTGCATAAAAACCATTAAAGAAAAAATAATAATACAGTAATAATGAAAAATATTTTCAATTTCAGTGTTAATAAATATAATAAATAATATATAATAAATATAAATATTAAAATTCTAAAACTTCAAAGTTTTTAAAAAACCTTAAAATTTTAAAATGAACATTTTTATGAATGTAGTTCCGTCTTGTGTATTGGTGTATGCCTTCTGATGTACATGTTACGGCTGTTTCCTAATAATGTTATAATAATAATATTTTTATTATTGATTTTGACTAGTTTTTACCTTCATCTTAATTTCTAGTTGCTTTTTATCACAACAGGAACAGATAAGTAACCTTTTTCAGCTAACACCGGCATAAGTTTTAAATATATATATTCCCATATAAAAATTATTTGGGTAGATAATATAAACTCTGTACTGTGAGCATTTACATTAGAAAAATTAGCCCAAAATACACAGATTTTAAAATTTTAGTGCTGTCTGTAACTCAGTTTTTAAAAAAAACATCTTTATGGCAGTTCGTTCGTAAGTCGGGGACTCCCTGTAATTCATAAAAATTATTTTTCTTTTTATGAACTTCCATATATACTTTCTTGTAGTTTGTTTTTACTATTCGTTTTGTGAATTAATGAAAATTATAGCAGCCATTTGGCAAATTGCAAAAATGCTTATTTAACCCCTTGAAGGAAGGTTTATCACCTATATATATTCGTTTTCGTGTTTTGTGCTTTTCAGAACATCACCTGTTAACACGAGTATGAAAAAGAAATCTGTGTAATGGAAAAATAAAAAAAACTAGCATTCCAAAGGAAATTATGAATCACTGCCATCCATATATGATGTTAATTAAAAAAATTGGAAAAGGGAGTAATCAATGAATAAGTTACTTCTATCACCTTTTGTTGGGCTGTGATTACGAAAAAAGGTGAATTTTCAAAGAACCAGCAGGCACAAACTAGTGACCAATTTACCATAAACTTACATTGCATATAGAACCCCTCACTAAAAACGTATTTTGGACGGGAATTTTCAAAAAACAAGAAAACGTTTTCCCTACTCATTGAGGGGAGTGTGTTAAAAATTTCAAGTTTCTAATATGAATGGTAAGGTCTGGGTGAAGTCCGGATACATAGATAGATACATATAAATGGTACATGTGATTAGACAATGTGGAAAAGAAAGATATGGAGAAGCTTGTTATGTCTCAAACATATTTATTATCATAAAGATAAGCCTTTATGCATTTTGTCACTGCAAGCGACTACATCAGAAGAAATTTGAACACTGCAGAAAAGTATCCATGCCGGAAGTCGAAATGAAGAATATTTTCTATGCTTGGAGAGGAAATTTATTTGGCTGAAGGTTCTTTATGGGTCTTTGAACTGGTCTACCATTGTTTGATTCCCTTACATCCGCATAACAAACATACATATAAATGTCAGAACACATGAATAACCTAAAGTGTTTAAACCAGTCTGTTGTGGATAGCAGTGATTGATATATGACTCAAAATGAAATGTTTAGTGAAAGAAATTGTTCCATTAAGGGGTTAAAATTAAAAAGATTTTAATTGGATTGTAAAAAAAAAAAATCTAAAGAAGTTTATAGCTGAAATTCAAGAGATACCTAGAAATATAATTCTTCAGGAGATTTTTAATTACAGTAGGAATAAGCGAAAGTTTTAAATATGGTAGATGTGATTAGACAATGTGGAAAAGAAAGATTGAGAAACATTTATTATCATGAAGATAAGCCTTTATGCATTTCATTGCTGTGAGTGACTTCATCAGAAGAAATTTGAACATTGCAGAAAAGTAAGACTATCCATGCTGGGATAGTCGAAAGGAAATGAATGTTTTCTATGCCTGGAGAGGAAGGCAGGTAACCTGGTTTATTTGGCTGAAAGTTCTTTATGGGTCTTTGAGCTGGTGGGTGTGGGTGTTTAGATTAAGCTCAAAGACCCATAAAGAACTTTCCCTCGAATGAAGTAGGACTCACCATTTTCTACAGACACCTTTGAAAAAGGCTGAATTTCACAGTCGAAACATGTTAGGTAATAAATAATTTTTGTAAATTATTTCTGAGTCTCCACATTGTCTTTTCCAATCATATACATAATTTCGGTTGTCAGCTTCAATCTGGCAATGTTATTGCTATTTGTTTATATATTTAATGCATTAAGTTGTCCAAGGTTCTGATATGATAAAAGTTCAATATTTTTTTTAAAAAAGATTTTTTGTGTCAAATTTTAATTTTTTTTTGTATCCCTATGTTTTCAGCTGATATATTTGTTTGTTCTTCAAGCTAAATCGCAGGAATTCTGAACAAAAATATAGTTTGGGATGAAACTTAAACTTGCAACCACAGGAGCTTGCAATGTCCTGTAGCAATGTCCATAACATCTTGGTCAATGAACTGACTTATCCCTAATACTACCTCTGCTGCCTTTGTGCCTAGCCTATTTACCGTATGCCAGTCCTATCAGGAGTTCTGGATCTCTGCAATTCAGCTAGAACAATGAAGAATATATGAGCCGAAAGTGTGTATACTTTTTATAGGGAAATTTGCATAGCTTCATTTATTTGTTCATTATTTTTTTTTTTTTTTTTAAATAATTTCCTTAAATTTAAAAAAAAAATAATTTCCATAAATTTTGAAAATAATATTTTTCCTTAAAATAAAATAAATTTTAAAATTTCTTTAAATTTAAAAAAAAATAATTTCCTTAAATTTTTGTTCAAATATGTCTGAAAACAAATGTGATATAAAAATGAATTTTGATAAATGGCTGAATATATTTGCTTATTAATATTCTTTTCTATTGATAAGCTTTTGGGGTGAGTTCAGAAAATGTTTTTTATATTATTTGTCAGCCAAGGTACATTTCAAATATCATTAGATTTAATTTAATGATATTTTTTTTTTATTATCAATGTCCCCCATTGCATTTTTGGACCTCCCTCATTAAGAAATGGGGGTAACAATTCAAGTGAATAAACTTTTTGCAACGTTCCAAAGACAAGCCAGAAAAAAAATAATGTGATATCTATTGTTATGAATTCCTATATTAATATCTGATGTTTTGTACCTTTTAAAAAAAAAAAGAAGGAAGTTTGGTACGTCTTCATTATCTGTACGTCACTCATATTGTTAAATTCCAGTCCAGTATGGAGTTGACTTTGTTTTTCCCTTGTAACAAGAACAAGAACAAGAACAATCCTCACCAAATTTAGGGAAGTAAACTCTTAACTGTCTGTCACATTAAACCAAACCTATATATAAAATTAACATTTCCCTACCGTGATTTGATATCACAACCCAAGGGATTGGTAGGACTACTTAACCATCAAAAATGGATTGCATCATAAAGACTGATTTGACCAATCAGCGCTAAAGAAGCTAACTTTTTTTTACTTTTGTACTAAGCTGGCACAGCAATGACTGTTTGAGTTTAAGTAAAAACACGATTTTTAATTTTTAAAAAAAAATCTTAAATCAAGTATTGTAAACCATTTTTATCAATTGTTGGCTGCTATTTACCCTCATCTTAATTTTTAGTTTGTTTAATCATGATGTTAGTAAGGCCGGCAGTGTTATTGTTTTGGTTTTAGTAAAAAAAAGCGATTGATTATTTTATTATTTAATTTTTATTTAGAAAGTATTGTAAACCATTTTTAACTACTATTTACTGTCATCTAACTTTTAGTTGTTTTTTTAATTACAATTCAACTTGGTTTTACTAAAGCTATTATTATTCGTTCATTGTAAACCATTTTACACATTGTGATTTTAAACAAATCTACTAAAAATTAATATGAAGATAATAGCAGTCAAAAATGAATAAAAATGGTTATTATCTTATTGAGGGTCAAGGCTAGGGTCAATCAGGGCAAATTGTTTTGTAAAATCTTTCTATATTGAATTACAACATTATTAATTACACCGTAACTAAACAAGGGAGCTAACTCTAAATATAAGTGGCCTACACATAACAAAGAAGTACACAAATTCATTATCTAAGTGGTACTGTACTGCCAAAAGATTTTTAAAAATATATATATATTGATAACATTTGAAGACTTTACAAAAGTTGCAATATATTTCTATTGTAAATCATTTACACTTTTTTTTCTATAGTAAATGATTTGCTGTTTTTTTCTACAGTAATCAAACGAAAAAAGTCTGTGAAAGCTACATACTCTTCTCAAAGCTTTATTTGCAGGATGGAATTACAAAGAAAAGATCCTACCCTACCTTTTTCCTGGTCCCTGTAAAATACAAGAAGCAATGTGAATGTCATTTTAAAAAGCTTTTATATAGAGGTTTGTGATGATTGATTAAATGATTTAGGGTTAGGGGTTGGGTTATTCATTGATTAAAGCAATTGTTACTGGTAATAAATGATATCTTTGCTTTGCTTCCTGTTGCTTCCTGGATTTTACTATGGCCCACCTTTTTCTTCTTTTTTTATATATTTTATTTTACTTTGAAATTTTTTGTTTCTATAGTTTTGGCTTGTGGCTGTGTCATTGTGTAAATTGATACAAATTAACCCTTTATAGGGCACCCCTAAAAGGCTTTTAGATATCAAAACAACCTTTTTGTATGTTAAACTAGACCTAATTACAAGATATTTTCAGTTGCAAGTTTTCTGAATCTATTTATAAAAAATAACAACTCCAGGTTTTCTGAAATTTTTTTTGTTTATGGAGGCAGAACCCCCTCTGATGAAGTGATCATATATGGTGCCTTGCACAAAAAATGACCGAAAGTAGAAAATTAAATAAAACATAGAATTAAAGAATTATATTCAATATAATGAATAGATACAAAAAGATGATATTGACAAAAAAAATAACACCTCTGGGTTGATTTTAAAATTTTATTGTTTGGGCCAAAAACAGGCTAATTTAATGGGGTGTGTTGTGCCTCAAAACAGTTTGTCTTTGTCCAATTGCAAAGCTTGCAGACCACATTGGTGTGGATTATGTTGTCTTTGTGGCTACAATATTTGCTTGTGGCTGACGGGTCATCAGGCGATCATATATAGTCACTTGCCCCATAAAGGGTTAATTGTAAATATCTACCCTAACTCTTTCTCCTAAATGAAACTTTGTTGAAGAAAAATATCCTCTTCCCACAATATTTTTGTTAACCTCTGTCATACGAAACAAACCTGAAAGCCAGACCATAGATTCAATAGTTCTTTTCTTGTGTGAAGATCTAGCAGGAGGGAAGTGTTACCAACTTTATTTTGAAGTTTTCATCTAAAATTGACTCAAAAAACATCTAGATTCTCCATATATATCTAAAATATAGGAAATATATTACTTATTAATAAATTAAATGTGACTTTAATCTTCAACATTTATTTTATTAAAATATTACTTAACTCATTAAAAGATATAACTTATTTTATTACTATAAATTAAATAAAAATATTAAAAATCATCTAAATCGCAATTTCTGACAAAAACAGATTTAGTTGGAAAACATCTAAATTGGCAACATTGAGCAAGGGACGTAACTAACATTTTGGTATGTCAGTAAGTGACGGCGATCGATGCTGGAGATGCTAGCACATCTAAAAAGAGTTAGAAAGTCCTCATTTGTCCCCCCCCCCCTTTAGAAAGACCCCACTCTATTTTGTTTGTTTGTTTTCAAGAATTCTAAAGTGATTAAATTTAGCTTCATGCTTAGTGGAAAAATAGTCCAAAAATGTTTTCATTAATATGTTAGATATATAGTAACAGTGCCGGAGCCAGGTGAAAGATTTGAGGGGGTCCTGCCTGGAGGTCTTTGATGTATTTCAGGAAAAGACAACTGCTGTAAGTCAAACTATTCCATTAATTCACTAATCCTAAGAATTTTATTTTTTCTGAGAAAATTTTAAACTCAGCTGGTGTTTGGTTTCTAGTGCATCTCCAATGACTTCTTACCTGCGTTTCATCTTGATTATGAAGTATTTTTAACATTATTTTTAATCAAAAAAGTTTTTTTCCTTCATCTTAATATCAGTTGTTTTTATATACAACTTTCAATTCGGGCCACTGTTTCTACAGCAACGAATAACAGCACAGTCGGATAATAAAGAATAAGCCTTTGGTGAGAATTGAACTCACACCCTCATTGCCAGAGGGAGACTAGTTTATGCCTACTGCTTTTACCAAGTAGCCACAAAGACTTCATGGTTTAACAGAAGCTGATTTACACTTTTAAACTCACTCCCTACATCCGACTCTGCACCATATTTTTCTTGTTTTCACCTATGAAAACTAGTAATCTTAATAAATCAATCTTTATTATTATTATTGGATGAAGTAATTGTAACACATTATTTTAATCAAACTTAACTAGTTTTTATCTTGATCTTAATGTCAGTTGTTTTTATATACAACTTTCAATCTGATATTAACCCTTTATAGGTCACACCTAAAAATATTTTAGATATCAAAACAACCTTTGTGTATGTTAAACTAGACCTAATTACAAAATATTTTCAGTTGCAAGTTTTCTGAATCTATTTATTTATAAAAATAACACCTCTGGGTTGATTTTAAAATTTTATTGTGCAGGCCAAAAACAGGCTAATTTAATGGTGTATGATATGCCTCAAAACAGTGTACTTTGCAAAGCTTGCAGACCACATTAGTGCGGATTATGTTATCTTTGTGGCTACAATATATGCACGTGGCTGACAAGTCGTCAGGTGATCATATATAGTCACTTGCCCCATAAAGGATTAATCAAATTTGACTAGTTCTTACCTTCATCTTAATTTCAGTTGTTTTATATACAACTTACAATCTGATATTAAGATGAAGATAAAAACTAGTCAAGTTTGATTAAAAATAATGTGTTACAATTACTTCATCCAATAATAATGAAGATTATTTTTAACATGTTTTATAGCTTTGCTTTTTTTCATCCTTTTTCCTTTCTGAAAACCTAATTTAAAAAAAAGAAATTATGCTTGGATCGATGTTATCCTTAGTCACACTAGTCACACTGGCTCTGTTTTTAAAACTACCGACTCTCAAGAGGGAATTGAACTGTATATCTAGTAGATCTGTCTCAATGTTACAGCCACTAAGCTACTCCCAGTAAATCTTTTTTTTCCTTACAAGAAAACCTGATTTTTATGAATAATTTTGTCCATCTCAAATCATCCTCTTGATGTGTTCCTTTTTTTTTGGCTTGCTTCATATTGTGTTATACATCTTATTTAGAACCAACAGTCTTTCAGAGGCCAGGTTAAGCAAATATTTTCCTCTGACAAAAGTATGTGCACACTTTTGAATTCGAGAGTGAATCAATATATTTTCAATAAAAACTCGGTAAGCTATCTACAGAATTTGAAATCTTTTGTGCACACATTAATTTCCTGTGTGTACTGGTTGTAAAACGTGTGCGTGTGCACAGCTTAGAGCAGTGGTTCCCAACCTTTTCAAGATCATTCCTCCCTTTTGTCAATAAGATTACTAGTTTTTTTTCCTTCCTTTTTAAAAAAAAAATCTTTTCCTTCCATTTTATTGGTTAATAAAACCAATTAAACACAACAGCAAAAAGCTAACACTATAACTAAATGTAAAATAATTTCAGTAAACAACACTGGTAAGGAAAATCCAGACCTTTGGTTGCACAGTCATACTCCATCTTGCATCACACATCCCCCAATACCCTTAAGTCAAAAACATTCACCACAACTTTTATTTTTACCTAATAGCCTTATTTCCCCCCTTGGACTACCTAAATTCCACCCTTAGGGGGACCCCCCAGTTGGGAACCACTGGCTTAGAGGGAACTATGTTAGTAAGCTTGCATTGCTAACAATAGTCCTACAATAGTCACCCAACGATTGTTATATATGTGTACATGATCTTACTAAGACTGTTAATGAAGTCAAAAATTTAAAATAAATCTTACTTACAATATGAAGCAAAGCAAAAGAAAAAAATGGTTTTTAACCATGTACCTTTTTTTTTTCTTTTTTTTCTCCATTTTGTTTTCATTCATGTTCCTTTGCTTATGCAGATCTGATGCTTAAGAAAATTTTAAATAAAAAAGAATTTATAAACTGTACATACAAATTTTTAAAATAAAAATTTTTAAAACATTTTTTTTCTTTGTTGCTTTCCTTTTTTGTGTTTATATTACACTAGCAAGAATACCCAGCGTTGTCCAGATTAAAAGTTGCTTTTATAAGATCAGTGTGGGAACAGAAAAGAATTAGACGATATAATAACTGTAGTGTCTGTATCTCCTCCTCGATGAAATAGAAAATAAAGGAATAAATATTGTCTGAGGTCCTCATTAATTATTTCAAATAGCTGAAAATCTGCTTCAGTGTTCAGGTTTCAGCTAGTTCCTGCAGTAGGCCTTAATGGGGTTCCCCCCCGGTTGGGAACCACTGGCTTAGAGGGAACTATGTTAGAAATACAGAGAGAGGAATGAGAAATGGAAAAAAAGATTGCATTTGCGTGGTCATCATGTAATTTGGCAGCCAATCAGAAGGTCCCTTACTCTGTAGCTTTTCTGAATTATGAATATCAAAAGGAGATCAAACATTTTTTTAGGGGAATAAACAATGCAACAACTGTACATAGATCGGTCCAAAGAATTGAATCGTTTCTTTCTTAGCCCATGGCCCATTTTTCCACAAAATTTCATTGAAATTCATTGAAAATCTTTAGAGATATTTGGTGATGTGGACAAACAGCTACAATGCAGGGGAAATAACTGTGCATGGATCAGCCCCCAAATTTAAATTTGAGATTCTTGTATGATACTTGGTATCCCAGCCAAGTTTGGTTCAGGTCTGTCAAGTAGCTTTTCTGAATTATGAATTTCAATACCAATAGCTACAATGCTGGCAGATAAATGCATGGATCGGCCCAAACACTTTATATTTGAGATTCCTGCATGATTTTCAGTATCCCTGCCAATTTTGGTCAAGATCGATCGAGTAGTTTCTGAGTTATGAATTTTAGGACAGGGCGTTACATACATAGTCCACAGCCTATTAATTAGTAGGCGACTGTTTTCTTGATTCAAGGATACTAAAGAAGAATAAAGATAGAAAAATAAAACAGAAACACAGAGAGAGGAAAGAGAAATGGAAAAAAGATTGCATTTGCATGGTCTTCATATACTTGGGCAACCAATCAGAGGGGCCCTTACTGTGCACGAGTGAACACTCTCCCGTGAGGTTACTCGGTCAGCAGTGAGACAATTGAGTGAGCTTGTGTACTATGTGACCATCGCATGCACAATGAGCGAACCTCACCCTTCTTCATGTCTCTTGGTCTTTTTGGTTTTAAAGTCAGATTTAGTTCTTTTTCACCATTTGAAAAGGAGCATATTTCAGATTGGACAATATTAAGGAGAACATGAGGCAGCTGATGGGGATCCCGAAAGAGGACTTTGCAGGCTGTTTTGAAAAGTGGAAGAGATGCTGGGTTAAGTTTGTGTGGTCCCAAAGGATTACTTTGAAGTTGACAGGCGTTATCACTCTAGGTAGGCTAGTTTTTTGTTAATATTAAATGACTGGATACTTTCTGACAGACCATGTTGTTTTGGCTCTCGGACTTTTCGCCGAATAACATTTCGCCGACAGCCATTAAATCATGCAGAAATTTCGCCAAAAACCTTTTATTTGAAGGAAATTTCTTTTTTCTTTTCTTTTTACTTATGAATCTCCATGTTTATTGTCTCAGAATATTCATATTTAAAAAAATAAATATACTTAAACTGTTTCACAGTCATGGTTCAAGTTTGTTTGCTTTTATTATTGACAAGACATCAATATGTCAGTTGATGACTGACAGTTATTTGATAAGTTTGCAGATAACACTTTTATATACAAGTTTTTTTCATCAAGTGTCGATTTTCATCAATTAATGATTTCATTAATTATTAAGTAGAATTGGACTGTTTCAAAGTCAAGGTTTAAGTTTGTTTACTTTTATTATCGGAAAGACAACAATACGTCATAGTTGGGGATTGACAAGTTAACTTCTATATAAAAGTTTTATGTGCTTTTTCATTAGGTGTTTCCTGCCAACTTAAAAATGTAAAATACAGTAAAGATTATGCATGTTTATATTACCTGATTATTATACTTA
This sequence comes from Architeuthis dux, assembly GCA_006491835.1. Lineage (NCBI taxonomy): Eukaryota > Metazoa > Mollusca > Cephalopoda > Oegopsida > Architeuthidae > Architeuthis > Architeuthis dux. The sequence continues at coordinate 1,650,859 of VCCN01001245.1, forward strand.
ACTAGTAATAAATCCTCACTAAAAGTGTGGATCTAATGCTCCCTCGCTTACACAGTGAAAAATTCTCGTTTACATTCATTATTACATAGTTAAGTTTTAGTACTTAAGTAAATACAATTTTTTGCGACTATTTACTATTTTTTGATGCCCTATCGTTTGGTGACAGTTGTTTTTTGGCATCAGGTGTGTTTCTTTCACGCCCCTTTCCTTTATCCATTATCAACCTGTTTTTATCCACTTTCATATATGCAAACATTTTCTGAGAACCCAGGAAATTCCTGGGCCCCCTTTGGCTCCTGGGTATGATGTACCCCTGCACCCTATTCTCATAGGCTTGCTGAACAGACAATAAACAAAAAAAAGGTTATTTAACCATTATTTGAAATCAAGGTTTTCTTTAGATTCAGAACGGAGAGAAACAATGGTGTAGTCAGGCTAATCGCCAAGGTGGCCCCTGGATGGGCTTGGCCCTGCATGGAAATAACCCCCTCCCCCCCCGTGAATGTGATGTGAATAGTTTTTGTGCTAATTTTTACAACATATCTCCAGCGCTTGAAACTGCTTCACCTTCTTTCATCATACACTTGGCCATTTTTTGTTTAGCCAGAGCAATGGAAAAAAAGTATGTTTGCTTAAACAGTTTGGCCATTTTTTTGGCATGTTTTTGACCATTTTTTAGTATCTTTTTTGGTGTGTTTTGGCCATTTTTTTTTTTTTTTTTTTTTTTTTTTTTTTTTTTTTTGCTATTTAAAAAAATTCAGCGCTATTTTAGCAACACAGCACTTCTACTCAAACCCCCCATTCGCTGTACCCTTGCGACGGGCCTGGGTGTAGTGCTAAAAAAAAGTGAGGGAGTGCAGGGCTGCCTGCTCTAGTGAGCATAACGATCGGGTGAGTAAAGCAAGCCACTACAGCTGGATAGTGAGGGAATGCCACCCCCCCCTCCCAAACAAAGTAAGGGAACTCCGTTCCCACTGAAAAGAAGTCTCAAACATCAATTCTATACCTTTTCCCAAGCAAGTATAAAAGTAAGGAAAGCAAATTAAGTAATGTTTTCGGGGTGGTGTCTAAGATAACATTTTGCGTCTTTTTCGGCGAGAAAATAAAATGTAATTTAATCTTTGAAAATTATGGATGTTAGCTTTTGGTGGGGACTAACGAAAAAGACACATGAATTTTATTAAGAAAAAGTTTTAACTAATGCATTTAAATGCACAGCTACTGTAGCTGCAAATTTCTTTATGTGATTTACTCATGTTCATAGATTAAGTTTGCTTGTCTTTAATTTGGTTGCCATATTTTTCAATTTGCCTGAGGTACTTTTTTGGCTTACTAGGAGTATTTTTTTATTTGCCTGAGGTATTTTTTGGTTTACTAGGAGTATTTTTTAATTTGCCTGAGGTACTTTTTTGGCTTACTAGGAGTATTTTTTAATTTGCCTGAGGTATTTTTTGGGCTTACTAGGAGTATTTTTTAATTTGCCTGAGGTACTTTTTTGGTTTACTAGGAGTATTTTTTTAATTTGCCTGGGGTATTTTTTGGTTTACTAGGAGTATTTTTTAATTTGCCTGAGGTACTTTTTTGGCTTACTAGGAGTATTTTTTAATTTGCCTGAGGTACTTTTTTGGCTTACTAGGAGTATTTTTTAAATTTGCTTGCCTTACTCTTAAACTTTCTCGGGAAAAGATATAGAATCAGCTCATTTAAATCCTGTGAATGTTTGCTTTAAAATAATGGAATATTAAAAGAAAAACCACAAATGGTGGACAATATTGAATATATTTATTTCATTTTTTTCCATTTGTTCAAAAAAAAAAAAAAAAAAGAATTGGTACACAGCCACATCTTTCGAACTGAACTACCAACTATCTACTAAAAATATCAAGTCTATCCAACAACATCAAAAAGAAAAAAAGTATATAATAATAATAATCAAACTGACAGATGACAAAAAAGTGAATAGGGAGACTGAAATTATCTCCCCTTGTACAAGGGAGACAACTTGAGATGGAGTGAAAAAAATAATTAATTAGCAAATAAATACGAGTGAGGAGAATGACTTGTCCAAGGTTTTTAAAATAATAAATAAAAGCTACTCTTGGATACAAGCCTGAAAAAAAAAAAAAAATGTGAATTAAAAAAGAATTGAAACACTGAGCAAATAAAGATAGGTTTTCTTTTTTCATTTGTGTGTGTTCATTTAAAAAAATATTTTGGAAATTGGTATAATGTTTAAAAAAGTGGTTCCCAAACTGTGTGCCGTGGCACATAACATGCTGCAACTATCCAAGTGTGCTGCGTAAATTTTTCCAAATACGCAAACATGTATTTTGAGCCGGGAAAGTGTCCAGTACTATTATTATGTCTGTCCCGCTTCCGCCACAGAGTTGCCAATCTAGTGGTTTTATCACTAGATTTTGTGAGATCTCAATCCTTTTAGCGACAGATGAAAGGAAAAACGTATTCCTTGTACGTATATCAGTAGTATGCTGATATAAAAGTTTTGTTCATTGACTACTGAAATGTTTCTGTCTAATTCATTTCATTTTTGCAGTTGGTGTGCTGCAAGTCAAATATATGTCTCTGTGTGCCGTCATACAATAAAGTTGGAGAACCACTTGTTTAAAAGGTAACAATAAATAAGTCAATTGACTTGAGATTTTAGTTGCTTGCAGGAAAAGAAAATACAATTTTGTAAAGGTTTTCTTTAACTCTTAAATCCATAAATGTTAAATCAAGGGAGCAACATCTGAATAAAGTTACTCCCCTTGCACATTTTGGTAAATTAAAATTTTTTTCTTTAATTCAATTCATAAAAGAGTTCCATTTTTAAAAGAATTCTATTCATTGAAGTGTTCCACAGCATTTCAAGCATTTCATGAATCTAAGCGTTATAGTGGAACTAAATCTCTGAATACTAATAAATAAAAATGGCCTTGTGTAGAGGTCTCTCTGGTAGCAACAATTGTAATAGTTAATTATAATAACAGGGTTAAAACTGGTTTCAACAGTATGAAAAATACATGTCCATAAAAAATACTACTAATGAATTTAACAGTATTAACATTTTTTTAAAAGCCTCACATTATTATGCTTTTAACAACAACAGGTTGAAAAATTCTGAGGAATAGTTTTTAAAAAAAACTTTTTTAAAAAATCGGACAAACTATCTTTTTCCAAAAATTATAAAACCTACCTTCTAATTATATATTTTAAACAAATGACTTCTTTGTTTAAAAAATACCATCATGAATAATTTTGAGATAGATTCACTTTTGTATTAGGTCTAGAAATTACAAAACAATCCATTGGTCCACACTTTGAAAGATAAGTAGTGCAATCTGATGTGACCAGAATGACAGGCCCGATTGCACCTGGATTTTCTTTTAGGCATTTGCAAATAAAATCGGGAAACTACTTCATAATTGACATTTAATAGTTATCGCCATTGAGAAATTGTTTATTGGGGGTCATCACGCAAGCAGACAAGGAATAAACTAATTGAAAGAATAGTCAAGAAAAAAAAAAAAGAAGGTATTTACAGCCAATATATACTGACCATGATGACCAACATACGTATATATACCATGATGACTAAGTACTTAGTGTTGCTTTTGATTTTTCTTCTTTAGAAAACATCTTTCTCTCTATCTCTCTTTGAAGAAAAAAAAAGTGGGGAAGCTGGCTATATTGAAATTCGAATTTTGAACTTCAGACCTCAGGTTCCTTTGATCTAATGCCCGCACCACTGAGCCGTCTCCCAAGCTCCACATTTTTATGAAAGAGAGGAAGAGAGAAAGAATTGAAAGAAAATCGAAAATTCTGAATGTGAATTATTAAACAAAAAACTGAAATACTTTTCACACAAAATAAAACTAAGATCTAATAAACAAACTGTGTGTATGCATAGATGGGTGTGGATGTGTGTGAGTGTGGATATATTTGTATAGATAGATGTGTGTGTGTGTATATGTGTATAATGAATAAAAATAAAAACAACACTTCGAAAGAATAAGACTTGCCTTATGTAAATTCACCCAAAATTCTTGGGGTAAGAAACGTGTAAGAAAAAACCCTGGGATTTTTCTTCATTTTTCTTTCTTTTTGAATGTTGAAATAATGGGCAAGTTATTAAAAGACTGTAAAATAAAAAAAAATATGTCAGTCAGTCAGGTCTTAGTATATTGGCAAAAAAGTATATTGGTAATTTATTTAAAACCTGAATATTTTTAAGAATAAACTATGAAAATGAAAAAGATTGAAAATTATTTTCAATTTCAGCATTGTAGACCGTATAAATATTAAAATTCTAAAACTTCAAAATTTAAAAAATACCTTAAAATTTTTAAATTAACGTTTTTATGAACTTAGTTCCGTCTTGTGTATTGGTGTATGTCTTCTGATGTACATGTTATGGCTGTTTAGGCCATTTTCAACATCTTAACCCATCTTTTTAATATCTAATTTTCTTTCCCTACAATAGGTTAATAAATTAAATTAATGATTTGATTAAGTTAAATTAATAAATTGTATTAGCATCCAAGGCTGCCAATGAGATTTCAAAGAAACCCCCAGATCAGGCTCATAAAAAACGCAGACTCAAAAGAAAAAAAACTAGATTATAAAAATATCAAGTTTAAATAGAATTATAACTTATTTTACTTACTTTTATATGTAGATCACAATAATTATCCCCCACCCAGGCATCTTCTCCAATTCTTCTTGAAAGAGTAAACAATTCATTATTTTCTTTTTGTTTTATAAACCCTTTCCAAGTATCTTCTGCTAACAGCTCCTTCTTCCAACCCCATGATTAATTATTCTCCAGTCTCCCATGTTGAACATTCTATATCATTTCTAGTAATAGATTGCTTTGCAAGTAACAGTCTGTGTTTTTTGTGAATTGTTGTTTCTTGTAAATCTAAATATATGAGTTACTTTCAAGAATTTATTTATTTGACGAACCCAGATTATAAACTATTCAAAATATAAACCCAGAAATCTAGATGGTTGTTGAAAAAAAACCCCAGATCTGGGGAGAAACAACCCAGCCTTGGCAGCCCTGCTAGCGTCCAACTCGATGGTTCATCAGAGCAGGACGGAGGACAGTCATAACCTGATCTGCAGAATGACTACAGAATAGAAAACAGAAAAAGGTAATTTTTTTAAAAAAACCTTTCAAAATTTGTTTCTTTTTGCTCAACTTAAAAACAAGAGAAAAACATTTTCCTTATTTTAAAAACTAATATTTTCTAAACTAATTTTAGACTTTTATGAATTTTTAAAAAAATCAGTAAAATTCTAATTAGTTAAATGCATTTGTCTAAAAAGTTGTATTTATTCGCATCAACCTGCTTTATGGAGATGTGGGTAGCCTAATGGTTAGCAAAATGGAAAAGGTGAACCAAGTTCAAAGTCTAGCGGAGACAGTTTACGTTCACTTCATGCTAATGCCCTTGGGAAAAGTATGAATATCTCTTCTCCCCCCTATGGATAAATAGCAGGGCAGACTGGGATCTCCAGTCTTGGTTGGCAACCAGTCTAGGAGATAGACAATTGAATTCAAACTGGGAAAGTCCAACCCCTCGTCCAGCATCATGGGAGGCTGGCAACAGAGTAAAGAAAGTGTTCCAGAAATGTACGGTTAAAGGGCTCTGGTGAAGCTTTGATGGGCCCAGTAAGCCGGCATTTCTCAAAATTATACATTTATGCAATTTGGATGTGTTTTATAAGTGTACAGTCAGGCTGACAGTATTGGGTTTCTGCTTGTAAACTGATATGAGCTTGAGTAAGTTTTTTTTTTCTCTGATAAATAAGGAGAAAACCATAAATTTTGGCACAACAGTTACATAAAAGATTAATAACCAACATTTAACATGTATAAATAAATAGCATTAAACATGTATAAAAAAATGAGGGTAATATTTACCATCACATCAAAAACAACATTGAAAAATATAAATTTGGTATAGAAAATTGCACTGAAAGCATAAATACCTTCACAGAAAAATTTCTAGTAAAAATTCTTTCAAGACCAGAAATAGTTGGAAAAATAACATATTTGAAGGAGGAAAAAAAATTCAAATTCCAAAAAAATACACAAAATTTAACAAAGTCCAAAAATCAAAAATCAAATATTAAAATGCAATTCTACAATACAAATCACCCACCCACATTTTATAAAAATTAACATTTTAATTTATAAAATTTGTACTTTCCCATTATTTGTCAGCTTTTAAATTTCACAACCAAATTTTACTTGACATTCAGATCAGTTTTAAGTTCTCAAAATAGACTGTAACTATTTTTGCCTCGGCTTCTGGAACCAAAATTTATTTATTCATTTTTTGTTGTTGTTTTAAATAACCAGAATTACACACAGACATTTCTAAGATGAGCTCACAGCTAAGGCTCTTGAACTATGGACAGTGGTTCCCAACCTTTTCACGGTCATTCCCCACTTTTTTCAATACTATTTTCCCCGTTTAAGTTGCAATAAAGAATAATTTCAAATAATTATTTTATTTTGCGTATAATTAGACAGCTTTATAATAAGAATTAGTTTAATTTTATAATTGTACAGCTGCTGCTGTGTATTTGTTACTCAAAGAAAGCAAGCGAAAATAATTAGGAACACATCATTTGAAATTCCAATTTATTACAAATAAAATAAGAATTCTGCTATCGTAACTGATATACACTTGATTGTGATCTCTGTTCTTTTTTTTTTTGCTACTAGTTCTTCGATTTGTGGGTCTATTAGTGAGAAGCATATCCCCATGACCCTTAAGCCAAAAACATTCACCACAACTTTTATTTTTATTTAATAGCCTTATTTCCCCTTGGACTACCTAAATACCCCCCTTGGGGGTGGAATTGCCCCCCCCCCCACAGTTGGGAACCACTGGCTTAGGAGGAGACTTCAAACAAAACTCCCCCGTCTGGGATTGGAACTCTCTTGGGTATTATTTCTGGGTAGTAATACAGTTGCTTCGGAACCTGGGTATTATGAGCTATAACCAATTATGGCAGACGTTCATGTGAATAATACAAATTCTAATGTGTTCCAGGGAGATGACGCACATCTGTCTTCTGGTAATTGGACTGCTAAGCCCAAAGGAACCACAAGTACCAACCCTATTCCGAGAGCTGGCAAAAGCTTCCATCTTGGAGCTCTGAACTTTCAAACGGTACGACACAAGAACCAAAAGGTGAGCCTGGTACAATTGTTGTGGCAACATAACATCAATGTGTGTGCGTCCCCAAAAAATTGATAAAGAAAGCTTACCTGTGATAGTTTCATTGAAATAATAAATCAAAAAGCATAGCAGAAACATAAGACAAAGATCAACATTACATAGATAGGTTTATGTACAGATAGATTTATGGATAGGTAGAAAGATAGACACATTTGTAACACAATAAAGAGATCAGTATAATTACAAAACAATAGCAGATACAAATGTTGATAATTGTGTGTATATATCATCAACAGCGATTCTCATAGAAAAGTTGTCCAGAGCATAATCTTTGATGGCTTTGAAGTACAATCCCTGAAAGGCATATTCATCTACATGCAATGCATGGAAATTGCCCAGTGATGTTCGGATTGATTTGTTTTTCTTCATTCCATATTGACAAATTCTTCTCCGTGTTGGCTGGTCACATGCAGATGTTTCACAATTGGACGGTTGAATGTCGAATCTCTGGAGAGTAGCCTTGAGTTGGTCTTTGTATATTTGACCGAGTCTTGTTCTAGTTCCTTCTTTGAGTTTGGAATGCAGGAATTGCTTTAGGAGTCTTATTCTTCATTCAGAAAATATCTCCTGTCCATCGAAGTTGGATGGTAGCTTCAATACTTATTTGATTGGCACATTCAAAGACTTGATTGTTGGTGACTTAGTCCTCCAATCTGATGCCTAGGATTGACTGCAGCTTAAGATTGATGGAATCTTTCAAGTCTGTCGGTGGTACGACGATACAGAGTCCATGTTTCACATCCATAGAACAATGTGCTGACAACTACTGCTTGATATACCATCATTTTTGTTTCCTTTGACAGGCCATATATATATATATATATAAAGTAGACTGCATGTTATTGGAACACAACCAGAAAACAAGCTGGCAGGAAATTTATTGAAAACACTCTGTACACGATAATAAAAAAATTTAAAAAAGTAATTTGAGAATTTGTGCAAGGGATTCCTTTTTAATTTTAATCTATTGTAAATCTAAAAAAGAATTGGAATGTATTTTTAGATTTCTCCAAAGTTTTCCATGGAAAAAAAAAAGGTTACAAAAAATAGTAGAGCAGAAATACTTATTCCTTACAAATTAAACATTTTATCACCTGCTGTGTGTAAGAGAACATTCAGATCAAAATGTTAAGAAAAAAGAAAATTCAAGATTGTGGATGATATCTAAATGAAATTTGGAATCTCAAAGAAAATTCAGAACTGCTAGCTCTGTGTATAAGTCTACTTATAAATATTTGCATATTATTATACAAAGTCTTTGTTAAGTTAGCAGTTATTTACATATACATGGATGTATTATGGGTAAAGATATTACAAAGTAGCTAATATATACATATAAATATATAGAGAAATTAACAATACATCATTTTAATAAAAGAAATTCTATTACTTTAAGATGAATAGCTACAAAACCTTCAAAGATTTTGAAGAGCAGAAATATACATTTGCAATATCGGATTATTTTGTCTTTGGTGAAACCAGGGAAAAAAAAAACCATGATACGACAGATACAGAATTTAAATTAAAACTAAAAAAAAAAAACACACATTAAAGCTAAGCTGAATAAAATCTTTAAATGTAGGAATTTAATTAAAATATTTTTTTTTTTTTTCATTTTGTTTTATGAATTTTCATATGATTCTTGCATTAACTCTTCGAAGCATCGTTGATTAAATTTCATCCCACTTTTAAAGTGTTGGTATCTGAGTGGTGGGTTATTTTTGATACTACCTTTTTATTTTCATATATCTAGGAGCATTCAAAGATTTATATTCTGTGCCACCATTTTGTTTAGTACCCACGCTGATCATATAATAGTCTTAATAGTTCAAAGTGGTAGAAAAAGAAATGGGCCTCAAAGAGCTAAACATTTAAAAGTAACAGAAATACAGTTTTATATAATTTAGCATTTACATTTTTCTACGTCAACCATCACAAGAGATTTGTGTCTTGGACACAAAGCTAAGGTTTTTGTTGACATTGAAGCAGAGGTAGAAGGAAGCATTTCTATCTCCGAAGAATATCATCCACCTGAAGAGGAAAATATGGTACATGGTCTTCCCCCTTTAAGAGGTAGAACGATTTGATAGATGACAGACTGCTTTATCGACTGACCCAATACAACTGTACCAACCAGTTGTCTGTCTCTATCGCACAAGAGATCAGGTACCTATCAACTTCTTTCTATAATATTCAAATTGAACTGGGTTTTTGAGGGTCGACCTAGGGAGGTAGCTGAAATTTCTGGAAACTGTTGAAACAACAACACCAAGGCCAGACAAGTTGCTGATCTTGGGAGTCTCCAAGCGGATCATTCTGTTGGAGGAAAGCATTGAGGAGGCCAACGAGAGGAGGTGGGTGAAGTGCACTGAGCCAGTGGAGGAATGTTGAAGCGGCAGGTGACGAGTAAGGAGTGAGCTCATTGAGATGGGACT
>VCCN01001245.1:1660978-1672090 GCA_006491835.1 Architeuthis dux
GAATTACTAAATAGGATTTTTAGAAAAATCACTGAATAAACATTTTATTATTATTTTTTAAAAACCATATTTGAACATGAAAATTGTATTTGTTAGAAAAAATTTCAAATTCAAATTAATATTATAATTTCACTTTGAGCAATTGTTTGCTGAAATAATTTCAGTTATACAAGGAAAGTTGTGTTTGTATAGTATATGGCCTAAATGCATTTCATGTCATTATATCTGGTCGGGAAAAAGTTCAGAGGAATTTTTAAAGATAATTTTATAAGTATATACAAAATAAATATTTACATTATTTTTGATAATTGAGATTGTACACTTATGCTACTGTACAAGGCAATACATTTTGAAGCCCCCAAAATATTCCACCTAAAGCTTACATAACGTTTTTTTTTTCAATTTTTTTCTTTTTATAAAAATTTAATGCAAGATTATTTTTATATATGCATAACTTAAAATGTGATTACCTCCCTTTAATAACCTCCCCTTGTTAGTGGGATGCAGGAGCTTTGCAGGCCAGTCTCTCTGTAGGGCTTTCAACATGCTAGGCATTATTGGAGCCAGTAAGCAAAGGGCTCTCAAGTTGGCCACCGAGGCAGCAGAAATTGCCTCAAAGTAGTTGTGGATTCGGAAGTTGAGGTAGCGCTAAACGGACACAACCTAATTTTCCACATCTTTACAAATCCTAAGCCAAACCTGCACAAGAATAGCCCAAAGGCACTCACAATGGAGTTTTAAGGTGAGGTGCGGTATGCGCATTTCCAACCACAACGTTTAAAGGTCGGCAATGCTTTTTTCTTTTTCTTTTTTAACCATATTTGAACATGAAAATTGTATTTGTTAGAAAAGATTTCAAATTCAAATTAATATTATATTTTTCAAGTAAGAATTAATTACAATTTCATTTTGAGCAATTTTTTATAAATTCTTAATAAATGATTACTGAAATAATTTCAGTCATACAAGGAAAGTTTTATCATCAAACAAGTTTTTAAAAAACTGGTATTATGATACAATATGTAATTTGATTAATTTTTAAATTATTTTTCTTTTATAGTTAAAGATTTGGGTTAATTTTAGTTTCTTAAATTTCAATTTAAAAGGGAAATGCATGCAATATAAAAATATCTGCTTAACATTTCTTCTGAAAAATCTCCCTTAATATATAGTAAAACTGACAACCGGCCACATCTCCCAAGGAGAGAAGTCTTTCATTACTTATCACAATCTATATATGCCTATTGACCAACAAACAAGAAACAGAGAGATGCACAGGAAGACTGACCCAAACTTTAATAACCAACAAGAATCTTCTAGTCAAGACTACTTTTTTCTGAAATGCAAAAAATGTTCAGAATAAAATTTGCCATTTCAAATTCAAATCTCTACACCGGACTACAACCAACAGTAATTTCATTCAAGGTGGGTTTTAGAAGTTACTCCTACTATGAACTTACATATACAAGCATATTAATTTCACACATCCATACTTATACTTGAGCATAACAATGGAAATATTGTGGAGGACAGTTTTATCCTATATTTACTAAAAGCACAAATCTGTGCAAAAAAGTAGATCCCAGCACAAGAAAATTTGAATTTTGATATTCATCTTTTCTGCCCAATGATAAAATAGAACACAATTAGCCAATCAGCAAACAGTCGAATTAGACACCTTTTTGATCCAATCAGTCTCTATAAATACCTAATTTGCCAGCTGAAAACTTCAGTAATTGGATGAATCAAAAAGCTAACAGTCTGATTCTTGAATAGAATTTCAACTAGTTATTTCTTTCATCATCTTGATCATGCTGAACAAATTTAATAACCAACAAGAATCTTCGAGTCAAGTCTACCTTTTTCTGAAATGAAAGACATGTTCAGAGTAAAATTTGCCATTTCAAATTCAAATCCCTACACCAGACTACAACCAACAGTAATTTCATTCAAGCTGGGTTTTATAAGTTACTCCTACTATGAACTTACATATCATACAAGCATATTAATTTCACACCTCCATACTCATACACTAATGTAGTAAACTGAATTGATTATCTCCCACTATCATAAAGATTATAAGAAGCTACTTACCTGTTAATGAAAACAAACTTTACAATACGAGCAAAAGATAAATAGAAGTGTGATTATTATATAATAAATAAATCTTAAACTGCACATATGTAAGTATTATTTGTATGTATGTATGTATGTATGTAGAAAAGCAAATTAATCTCATAAGTTGCAGCTACAATCCAGAAAAGGTCTGAACTACAAACTTTTTTTGGTGCAAAATATTATGTACTCACTGTAGAGCAAAAGTGCATAAAATGATGATGATGATTATTATTATGGTGACTATTTACAGTCTTAAATCCAGCCCGCCATTAAATGACGCAGCTCCGATCGTTTCATTTGAGAATTTTATATATGGACTTTCGGATTTTTTTTTCTCTTTAAAGGAGCTTTCGATTTGCTTTCTTCAAAGTTGTTTTCTTTTTCTTTTATGAAATATAAAATGATGATCAACAGACCATATGAAATGCACCAGTTGCAGTGAGATGACCAGGCAATTGGAACTTGTACTGGGCACGAGCCAGGGGCTTTTATTTTCTGCGGGGTCCAACTTTCAATGTGCCCGAATCAAACAACGGTGTGACGATTTCAATTGAGAACAGCAGACTGTAGACAAGGCTTTCGGCTGCTATTCCTCAATTGAAAAAAAACTCTTTCATAAAATGCCATGAATATTATGAGAAGCAAAGAGTTTGTGGATCCTACCCTGATGGATTGATGAACACTTATTTTTGTCTTACATGCTTTTAAAATTCATTCCAAGAGTTATTTAAGACTGTTGATCTCATTGTTGTTACCACAATATCTTGGATGATCCATTCTACAGCCTTCCTCAGGTGTAAAATCTGCTCCCCACGACCCCACAATGTATATTATTCAGCAAATTGTTACATTTTACCGGTAGATGTTATGATAGAAGTTTCAACTATTTTGATGTTGCCCAGCTTAAAATAGGTTCTTCTGCTACTACATAGATGGTAGCCCTACACGTGGTGTCGTTTATACGAAGAATAGTCTAAAATTCTCATATCACTGGAGTATATTGATTTCCGTAAGCAGATAAAATTTACAGCCATTTGAAATTTGCTTCAGATAATATGTTGTCAGAGTCTGCGAGGATGTATACAACTCTGCCAAGATGTTCCCTTTGGGTCATCTGACCGGTCCCAAGCCAGGGTAAAGGAGGATTTGACATGGAGCTTGCAACTCCAGCTCGTAAAAACCTACTTGCTACTGAAACCACAGTGTCATCACCCCAGCAAGAGATTGGTCTGGAAGATTCTTCTTCAGAAGGACTTCTGACCCATACTGGTGAAAGCCTATGGAAAGGCCAGCTCGCCAAACAATCTACTAATGACAGATGCAAAAACCTTGTTGGGAGGCCCAAGCAGACCTGGGGAGGCTCAGTTGAGAGTGAGGCAACGGCAGCTGGACTGACATGAGCCCAGCTGAAGGGAGTTGCCTAGAACCAAGTCTGCTGGCGTGGTGTGGTTTTTCTTCGGAAGGACTCATGACCCATGCTGGTGAAAGCCCAAACAACCTACTAATGACAGATGCAAAAACCAGGATAGGGATCTGGAACATCAGAAACCTGTTTAAGAGCACTAAATCAGGTGAAGTGGCAGACTAGAATCCACAGGGGAAGAGGAGAGCCGGGAAGCCAAAGCAGACCTGGAGAGGATCAGTTGTGAATGACGCAACGGCAGCTGGACTGACATGGGCCCAGCTGAAGGGAGTTGCCCAAGTCTGCTGGTGTGGTGTAGTTGCAGCTCTATGCCCCACAAGGGGTTTACAGAAGAAACAAAATGGTAGGAAATATGCTAGGTAAAGGTAAAGTATCCCGTCTCTTAAGAGACAACTCCCAATGGAGTATGTAGCCTGGTGACAAAGACCCGGGCTTCTGTTGCATGTGTCAGCTTAGTGATCCTTGAAAGTTTCAAGTCTGGTCAAGACCAGGACTTTATTCCTACAAGTTTTTATGACCAACCCCTTGACAAGTCAAACAAAGGGATACCTTCACACTAATCAAACAGCTTAGAGAGTTCTCAATTAGTTGCTGAGTTCACAGGGAAATTTGTCCTAATGAAGAGTTTTCCACACTCTTTGCTCATATCGGGAATTGAACCCGGGACCTTCTGCATGTGAGGCAGACATGCTAACCATTACACCATCCGAGCAGACTAGGAAATATACTAGACCAACCCATTATACAAATCCTCACAGTATTGGATATGACACAGAAGATTCCATATTTTATATGTGAGGTTGCCCTTGAATCCTTTTCTTGCTAAACAAAGAAATCTTCAAGATGTATTTTTGGGCTATCTTGCCAGTCCCAAGCCTGGGTAAAGGAAGAGGGTTGGGCATGGAGCTACCTAAAAACTACTTGCTACTGAAACCACAAAACCAAACAAAAAAAGGCCCTATGCTCCACAAAGAATCTACAGGAATAAACAAACTGCAACAAAGAAATCTTTAAAATTTAAAAGAAATCAGAAATTAGCAGCTGCCATTTCCAATTTAGTTTGCTGCCATCTTTGGACAAAGCAAGCTAAAATCATGGTGACTGGGGACCCATTCCTCAGACAGCAACCCCACTTGCACTAAGAAGGGTAAGGTCAGAGTTACACCCTGATGCCTGAGAAAATTGCTGAGGGAACTGGGCAATTTCTTGATGACCCACCATAAAATTCAACCTTGAGTCATATGCCGCATCGAATAGGGTATATGGATCCCTCCACACACTAAAAACTTACCGTTTTGCCTTTGTGGGATAGCAAATAAATATTAAGACATTATCTGACAAAGAAGCCCCCCTCTTTACACATGGATTGTACACCTGTGGAAAGCTGCAGAATAGATCTACCGAAACATTGTGGTAACAATAAAATCAATAAAAAGAAAGAGATCAATAGTCTCAACAACTCTTGAAACCTATTTTTGTGTTACAAGCTTTTAAAATTGCTTTTTTATTTGATTGTTTTTTGTTATACTTAGTGGATGAGCTACTAGTTAGATGATTTGTTAACTAGAGTGCAAGAGATTCAAACATTGCTTCATACACATACATACATACAGTGTTTCAACTGATTGTCTTCAGGATTACACAATGGATATTTCCGTCAATTTCGGAATATGAGTCATAAGAAATCAATTCTCTTACAAACATAGGTATGTTTTGTCTTCTTTCTTAACTTTTTATTCTCAATGTTTTATTTCCTCTCCACTTTAAGCATAGAAGCCTTCAACTTTACTCTTGAATATGAAAAAAAAATGTATTTATTTGTTGCTAGCAGATATAATTATATCACACTGATGACCAGATACCTCCTTTCTCTCAGGGATTATTCTTTTCTTCAATACACATGAACATGTGTATCACATAATTTTAAAATCCTCTAAAATCAACTAAACAAATTAACATCCTCATCCTTGTGGCATTCAACACAAGGTTTCAAGCAATTATTTACTCTGATAGTTCTCACGTATGCCCCGCTAAGTCCACTATGGAGTCCTAGTGCAGGAGCACAGAAACACAGGGCATCTTAAGAAATGCTACAAGGACTGCATCAAGGACAGCCTAAATCCCTGTAAATGAACTGGAGGCTAAGGACAGAGTTGAATGGCGCAGCATAACAAACGTGGCGGGTAACATCCTTTGAAAAGAGCCAAAGGGAGCGGATCGCCAGCACAAGAGAATGTCAAAATAGCGCATCATCTGCCTGTGCCCACAGCACACCAGTGCCTCAAGAATTGGATTTGTCAGCCATAACCGGGTCCACTGATAACAGCACAGCTACAGACATCATCAGAACAAATTATCAACCAACACACTCTTCTCAAGACTTATGTATCCATATTGAATTCATTGTCTTTTTATAATTGGCATAAAAATTCCACCTGCTTTCCAATAATAAAGGAAAATTGTTTGAAAATTACCGTTTTAATTGTACTAAATGCTAAAGGTTAAATTCAAGGTGTCACAGGTATTTTATTATTATTTTATTAACTAATAGGTTGACTTTGAAAATGTCAACATTTAAAAAAATATATTAGAATAGGATTTCCTTAAAATACTTCATCTAAGGATTCAGATAACTTAATAGGAATCCTTACAAATTTATTTTAGATCTACACTGTTCACATTAAGTTCAGAATTATTAATTAAAAATACTATTTTAAAAAGAGTTATCTCCCTTGCACAGAGCTCACAAAAAAGATGGATGTCTAATTTGTAGTTTTAGAGCAGAACAAAAAAAGTTATAAATATAAACAGAACCTCCATTTTGGGAGGGAAGAAAATTAAATTCAGTATATCCACTGTTTAGGGTAATCTTTTCCAAACAAATCAGATACAAACTGCAGACAATTAGAACAAGAATTTAAGAAACATAATTCTTGTAGATTTGATAAAAATATTATTTTTTTAAAAACACACACAAATCTTTTTCTTTTTTGAATCCTCTGTCTTGACAAACAATTGAAAATGAATATTTAAGTTTTTAATCAGAATGAAGACAATTTAATTTTTTCCTTCCAAATTTTGTTTGGACAATTGAATTTCTTCTTCACATCCTTGATGTTGTCAGCACAACATTTTGTCCGATCTATTCTCCAGCCCTCGTCCATCCAAGAAAATATGTAAATGTTTCTTTTTCCAGTCTCAAATCATACACCTGACGAAGGCTGAAGAATGGATTGGCCAAACCATTGCATTGACAACATCAAGGATGCGAACAAGATATTCACTTGTCCAAACAAAATTTGCAATGTTAATGACTCTTCTCAAAGTTATAGACAATTTGATTTTTGTTCAATGAAAAAAATTAATATTGTGCCAATGATTGACATTAGAAAAAAACTTATCCAATTGTCACTCATGATAACATTTGATTGTATATATGTTATTTACACTTTAGCATGAAAAGCAATAGCTTCAAATTGAATTTAAAAGGTTGCATACGGAAAGCTTACCAGACGACTTCTAGAAACTAAAATCTGAGTTCTCTTTAAGCATAAAATTAAAACAGATTTTTATATTGCACAAATATCTTATAATTACATGAATTTATTCATATAATTAAAAATTATTTATAATTAAACAGTATAATCAAGTCTTATTATCTCAGTTTAACTTGTAATAAACATTATAAAAATATTTCAATAAACTATGAAAATGAAAAATATTGAAAAATATTTTCAATTTAAGTGTTCTAGACGTTATAAATATTAAAATTCTAAAACTTCAAAATTTAAAAAAAAACAGTTAAATCTTTAAAATTAACATTTTTAAAGACGTAGTTCCGTCTTGTGTAGGTCTTCTGATGTACATGTTACGGCTGTTTAGGCCATTTTCAACATCTTAACTCTATAAAAATATTTAATTCTTTCAATGCAACCATTTGAATCAAAACTAATTACTATTAAAAGGTCAATATCTGAATTGAAAAAAAAAACCAAACCCCCAAAAAACAAACAACTTTAAAGAGGCTAATATTTTAGTAGGGTAGTGATTCTCAAATGGGAGGCACTTAGATCCCAGAAGCTGAATTTCCTAAGGGGTGGAATTTTAGCCAGGAGAGGAATTACAGAGGACATGATGATCAGCCATATTTTTATCTATTTATTAAGACCATTATATTTGGTCACTGTATCTAAATGCTAAAATAAAATATAAAAAGAGTAGTAATGCTTTTGTTTTTTTCAAATTAACCAAAAACTGTTTTTATTTTCATCATGGCTGTTCATACTGAGAAACCCAAATGAAATAAGTGAAATTTGAAATAACATTTTTTAATGACTTGAAAACATTTTCTTTTTAGACCAATTGCAAGTCAAGTATGACCTACGTGACCTACAAAACTTGGCTCTTTTGGGTACGGCACGTATACTGAGAAAAGTACTGTCTGTCTGAGGTCCTTGTGACTTGACAGGCGGTATCTCTAGCAGACAAAAAGAAAGAAGCGACAAAGATGATAATAATAATAAAAATTCTCTTCAAATGATCTTCATTCTCATTGGTTGAATTTAGACCGTTTTTCACAACACAGCAATAATTATGGGATGGTGAGTTTTGTAACGCAAAACAGTTTTTTTTCAATGTTATTTAGGTTCATTCAAACTGTAACAACTCCATCATTGTGTTTTGAAGTTTATGATATTCAATCAGAATCTTTCCCATCAGCCAAAACTTTTAATCGACTAAAAATTATTTGGTCATTTTTCCAGATATCTTTTTTTGTTATTGTATCTTCACAATAACTAAATCAGGAGTTCTCAAATTGGGGTACACAAGAGAAATTACAGGGGTATGCAGGGTTTGTAAAAACATTGGAATTTTTAAGCAATCACAACCTACTAAATGCAACTCATATGAGTTGTGAACAAGATTTTTCAGCTATATGCATAACCAAAAACAAATTTCCTGCAAACCTGTCAATTGAGAATGATATACAGGTGTGTCTCTGAAACTGTTCCTAAAATTGAGTTATTTATTGGAAAGAGCCAAGCTCATCCATCTCATTGAAAATGTAACATTAAATTGAATGAAATTACTAACAAATACTAAATGGCTATTGTCTGCACTATGGTATCCATACATTTTACACTATATACTTCACAAGGGGTATACCAACACTGCTGGACAGAATGAATGGATACACTGGAAGAAAAGGTTTGAGAACTCCTGAACTAAATACAGTAGACTCCTGTTATTACGGCACCCTCCGGGATTTAAGAGTGATGTTATGACGAATTTGCCGTTATAATGGGTGGATTTTATATTAATATGAGAAACCAAAAAGTACAGACAAAAATTACTTTTTATTACCCTTTCAAAGTCTAATTCCCCATGTATTATTTTAAGGGACTATTAATTTTAGTTTTTAAAATAATGCACTGAAATCTTCATGTGCTGTTGCTGCAAACTAATCTCTGACAAAAACCTTGTGAGATTTTAAAAAACAATTAAATAGTGTTTTTAAAACGAGGGCCGTTATGAGAGTTTACTGTATTATCAATTGACTAAATGCCACATAGTATCCCACCTGCTGATGACCAGGTAATCAATGAACAAAAGGTCGGTATTAAAACCAATATGTCAAGTCGAATCAACTGATCATGACTGGAAAGTGACTGATTGAGTTCTTATAAACCTCAATATCCAAATGATGTCCAAATAGACAGACTCCATAATGTTTCACAACAAAAAAAATAGCATATTGGTTTGCTATAACATCAACTACAAATTTTATATACCAACAATAAGTTACAACATCAACTCATCCATAATTCTGTCCTTTCTTTTCCAAAGGTAAGAAAAATTCCGAAAACCCTCAATTCAAAATTGGTATTCAGAATCAAATGCTTTTTAAAGGGTGACTTAAATTAAAAAGAAAACCCATCTTTAGAATTAAAAAAAAAAAGATGAAAATGATTTTCAGACAGAGCAAGAAAAAAACAAAAATATGAATCCCCCCACACATACAAAAAATTAAGAGACTCCCCCCACAAAAAATGATAAATCGCGTCCAACAAAAAACTAAAAAAATTACAAATCCCCCCCACACAAAAAATTTAAGAGACCCAATTCAATTCTATATTTGTTTCTTTCTTTCTTATTTTGATAGTCGAAAGATTTGCAACTCCCCTCTACTAATACATAATAATAAAAAAAAAGAATTTTTTGTAAGTTTTTTGTTTTAGTTATTTCTATTTTCAAGTCTTCTGCCAGAAAATTCTGAGATATCTGGAAAGGAAGACTGTATTTAAAGTGACGGACTGATTTTTATTTTCTTGCGGAATGGAAGACATGTTTTGCCTTTTCGTCATCTGTCTTCCTTCATTTTCCATTCGGTTCTATGAGCAATAATTGCTGCGATATTCTGTTTTCCAGTCTGGTATTACGTCTCTGGGGAGCCAAGACCCTGTCATTGGGCGGTATACAATTCTGGCAATCGGGGCCCCGTCTTCGCTGGATTTGTTTGCCTTAAGGATTCCATTAATATGAGCAGCTTGCAGAGCATTCTTTGATACCTAAAGAGAATAAAGAGAAATGTAGAAAAAACCAAAGATGGTTAGGGTTAGACCTTAGATCAGGGTGTAATGTTTATATATGTATGTATATGTGTATGATTAATCTATAATCATGTCAAAGCAGAATCTACTCAACCCATCTCTTTCTTTTCTAAACACAGCTAAAATACGGTTTTAACCAAACGTGTTAAACAACACTGCTAAACAGAAAAAAACAAACTAACAAACAAACAACA
Organism: Architeuthis dux; assembly: GCA_006491835.1. NCBI lineage: Eukaryota > Metazoa > Mollusca > Cephalopoda > Oegopsida > Architeuthidae > Architeuthis > Architeuthis dux. The sequence continues at coordinate 1,671,325 of VCCN01001245.1, forward strand.
AAGACATAACAGCAGATAACATAACACTTTAGACCCCTAAAGGAGAAAGTTTTCCTCCATTTTGACTAAACACTCTCTCTCTGATGCACATATAAACATTCTTTCTGATGCACATATAAACATTCTCTCTAAAGAGATGTCGTAGATCACGTTCATAACTGTCATTGGTACTGAACATAAAATATGTGTTCAGTTTAGCATAATACTTGCATTATGTACCGACCCTTTACCCCACTAAAAACTCGATAGTGTTGTAATTTTCAAAAAACAAAATAGCCTGAGACTTAGTTTGATGCTCACTACATGATTGCTTAACACTCATTATACAAAGCTGGATACTAAATCACTGACTGCTGCTAGAAGAAGCTTGTAGAATGCTGAAAGCTGCTAGATTATGGAGGCTGACTGGATACTTTTCGGACACAAAAAAAAAGCCAAAATAATTCTAAGAAAATTAAATTAAAAAAAAATCTAACCAAAAAATGCTCATTCGATGTTTGAGATGTGCTGAATTCGATTATAGTTTCACTTTTTCTCTGGGATGTATAGTTCTTGAGTTCTAAGAGTACAGACATATATTACTACTTTAGATGACATACTACAGCATTAAAAAGGTAAAGTATCCCGTCTCTTAAGAGACAGCGCCCAATGGAATATGGAGGTTGGTGACAAAGTCCCGGATTCTGTTGCATGTGTCAGATTAGTGATCCTTGGAAGTCTCAAGGAGACCAGGACTTTATTCCTACAGGTTTTTATGACCACCCCC
>VCCN01001256.1:19111-35954 GCA_006491835.1 Architeuthis dux
TTGAAAAGAAACCAAGCGGAAAATTGCGAATCTGCCTAGACCTAAAACCACTAAACAAGATTTTACTGAACAGTTACCATTGTCAAATCCCAACTTTGGAATCTGTGATTCACAAATTTGCCAATCAGAAATCGATAAAGTTCAGCAAATTGGACGTGAGAAGAGGATTTAGGCATTGTAAACTAGATGAAGAATCAAAAAAGGTGACAGCTTTCGAAATACCTTCTGGAAATTATAGATATAAGAGGTTACCAATGGGCATCATGCCAGCTAGCAAGGCTTTTCAATCGAGAATGATAGATCAATTTGAAGGGCTAAATGGCGTTGACATCATTCAGGATAACTGTCTGGTGGAAAGGACTCCAACAAATCCATGAATGATCACGATTGTAACTTGAAGGCATACTTGCAGAGATGCAGAGAAAAGGGCATCAAGATCAATTTAGACAGATGTAAATTTTTAACGGAGGAAGTTTCCTATATGGGTCATGTATTGACTAATTCAGGTCTCAGGCCTGACGAAGAGAAAGTACGTGCAATTATGGAATTTCTGGAACCACATGATTTGTATCATTTGAGACGATTCCTGGTTAAGTACCATTCAAGATTTGATCATACATTGACAACAAAATGTGAACCATTAAACAGACTGACAAAGAAAGACCAAGCTTTCCAACGGGCTGAAGTTCAGCAAAAGGCATTCGACGATGTGAAGAGAGCCATAGTCAGTGCACCAGTCTTAGCATATTACAACCTAAAGAGACCTGTCATTGTTCAGACGGACATGTCTGATGTAGGAGTTGGCAAATGAGACAGGTTATCCATCCTGCATTCTTATGCAGGATGGATAACCTGTCTCATTTGCTTCACGTGTTTGGGATAATTGTGAAAAGAAGTATGCCCCAATTGAGAAGGAAATGAAAGCCATTGTCTTTGGATTGCATAAATTCAGTGACTACTGTTATGGAAGACACGTAACAGTAGAATCGGATCACAAGCCTCTGGAAGCAATAAACAAAAAGCCTTTAAGCGAAACACCAACAAGATTGCTAAGAATGATGCTTTCTATTCAGAAATTTGACTACGAGATCATATACAAGAAGGGCAAGGAAGTGATAATTGCAGATACTCTGTCACGAGCTCCAGTGAAGGATGACAAATTTCAATTCCAGTTCAATGATGTGAATCTGCTTGAATTTCTTGCTATCAGTGATCAAACTAGGGACAATTTACTTGATGCTACAAGCAATGATGAGATTTTACAGGATTTGATTACCTTAATCAAAAAAGGATTTACAACAAATTTCAAGGATAGGGAGCTGCGATTGAAGTGCTTCTAGACGTTTAAGGACTTCTTGTCAACAAAAGACGGACTAATCTTTTACAAAGATCGCATGTTTATACAGGCTTCAATGAGAAAAGAAATGAAAATGAAAGCACACAAGAGTCACTTAGCTGTTGATAGCAACACGCGACGTGCCCTAAACCCAATATTCTGGGATGACACAGGAATTATAGGAAATGCACATGAATTGTGAGCCATGCAACAACCACTCTCGAGGGAATTGCAAAGAAACAATGATTCCAAGACCTGTACCTGAATACCCATTCCAGAATATAGGTCTGGATATCATGACAATTGCGGAAAGGAAATATTTAATTTGTGTTGACTATTTTTCTAACTATGGGCTGGTAGATCAGCTTCCCGGGACAACATCAGTCTGGCCAGTCAGACTGCTAAAGAAGCACTTTATGAGATATGGCATACCAGAGGAAGTTGTTACTGATGGAGGCCCTGAATTTAATAATGAAACGATGAAGAAGCTAGCCTCCAAGTACGGATTCAAATGGAATCCTACATCACCCAACATGCCAAATTCAAATGGAATGGCAGAGTCAGCTGTAAAACAAGTCGAAGGTATAATGAAAAAGTGCAGTGATGAAGATAGCGACCCTCATCTTGCAATTTTGGAATACCTAAACACACCGTCAAAGCCAATAGGAATGTCACCAGCACAGAGATTTTTTGGAAGGCAGTTGAGAGGTGTCTTACCTACCATGAAAAGACACTTGACACCTCACAATGCTGATGAGATCAAAAATAAATTGTAGAAAGCAAAAGGAATCCAGAAGAAATATTATGATCAAACTGCTCACGACTTCGCAGAATTAAGTATTGGAGATCTGGTAATAATCGAACCATATGCCAGAAACAAATACTGGAGAAAAGCAAAAATAGTAGAGAAGTTTGAGTATCGCAAATACATGGTCGAATTAGAAAATGGAAAAAGACTTGTGAGAAACAGGAAACATCTGAAACTAAGATCAAGACCAGACGAAAGAAACTGTAAACGGGGGAACACCCAGGATGATGATAATAATGACAGACGTTCATATAGCAGAGACAATACCAAAAGGAACCACACAACTGGGATGAAAGAAAGGCAAAGAAGAACCACAGCCGGACAAAACCCAAACCGTTTTGGTGACTGGCATTATGATTCTGCCAATATATGTGACAAAGGACTTGATGAATGACAAGAGTTATTCCCCTTGATATATATTTGTTGCAAGCTGCCTCTTTTGGTCCCTTTGTCTATTCCGTGTGACAAGGGGCCCCGCTTTGTTTTGAGCCCTTTTTAAATAAACCTTTTCAAGATGGTACACGCGTGTTCGTATTCTTCGTTCGTACAACCAGTCCATATCACCATTCTGGCCACGGCCAGCAGCGTTAGAAACACCATACGTTTCTGCCAATGCCACGGGGGCGATACGTTGTCACACATGAACGCTACGTCCAAAGGGATCCTCGGTCGCTTGCAGTCGAGGCGAGCCGTCACCTCATTAACATAGCTCCAGAGCGGGCGGACCTTATCACAGTAGAAGAAGGCGTGCTCAGCCGTTTATTCTATCCCACTGCTACATCGGGGACAATCGGGAAAGTCCGCCGAGCCCATCCTGAAAGCTGAATCGTTAAGGGGTAACGCATTTCGAACCAGTCGCCAGGTAAGAGAAAACTCAGAGTTATTGAGGTACTCTGGACCCGGCGCCCAACACCACAGGTCCGTCTGTCCAACCAAAGGGCCCCGGAAGAGGTGTGGACCACCTCCAGGCTCCTAACCGCAGGTCGTTCGACTTGCTGTGGTTAATATTGACCTTTTCGTATTGTGCAAGCGCCTTCAGTACTGCCTTTATGTCCTGGTATCGACATGCGTATACTCACACACACGCATGCATAAACACACGGATATATCCGTATTTAATCTAAGAGTAACTGCTATTTAGTCAACCTGCATTTTAGCAGGGTAAAGTGAAAACCTGGCCCCTATTTCATCATTCACTTTCGTGAAAAAGAAAATTAAAAAGATAAAGAAAACCATGAAAATAAAATAAACGATTATTTTAGGAAAATTACAAATTTGAAATTAAATGCATTTATTAAAGAATTCTTATATATGCAACCTTTTGGTTCTTTTTGTCGCCAAATGTGGAGAAAGTTGTAATGAATTATTATCGGCGTTAACCGGACACAACTTGATTTCCATAAACGTATTTGTATCCAATTGATACTGTAACAAACTTCTGGTTACGTGTCAGTCACAACAACTTCGACATGAATAACAAATCGAACTCTTCCCTCAAATCTATTACTAATTCTGACTTCACTCAACTGCCAACCATTTATACATATTGATCCTGAGCCGAACAGAAGTGGCACTAGCTGACATCACAGTAATAGTGAGAGTTGTCTTCATTCAACATTTCAACAGATAAAAGTAAAAGACATCACAAGATATCTCTCTCATATACATATATAGTGAATATAAAAATATTGAATTATAGTTTCGTCTTATTGTTAAACAATACGCCCTTATTAGTTTTAGTTATGCAAACTAGCTGTTTTAGCCTTCATTACTTTAACATTCTGAACGTTACTTTTTGTTCAGCCCTTAAAAATGCATCTTTCTGCCTCCAAAAGCACGGAACCCTTTGGAAATTATAGTCTATAACCACCTAGAGTGAAATATCTAAAGCCTACAACCGTTTTTTTTTGGGGGGGGGGGGTAAACGCAATTTTCAGGGAGAAACGAGGAGAGAGGTTAAGCAAATCTCCATTATTATAAGGATAAATAATTTTTTTTTTTTCTTCGGCGTTCTGGCCATCCTCCTTTATCTTTAATTACAGAATAAAATCCTAGCATTAAATTATTTACATATTTTAATTGCAGCCAATTGATGTAAAATCCTATTTTGTGATTATTAGAAAATTAAATTGAAAAGAAAGTAAGAAATGACGAATGGCAGCAAAATGTAAATACAACTTCGGTGCACAAAAGGCTGACTGAAATTATCAGTCCTACGAAGGACTGGTAATTCTACTAATTCGGCTAACATAGATGTCCCTACTTCACAATTTTAAAACCACGGTAGTGTTTCTGGCCAATGGTTAACATTTAAAATAAAATCTATATAAAACTGAAATAGTAGATTAGAGTTCTCTCCCTTGTACTGTATTTATAAAAGTAAATGGCTCACCTCGTGTTGGAAAATAATAACACTATTACATATAAGTATTCTTGAGTACCGCGAATAATCGCCCCCCCCCCGGCTTATTCCAACCCCCGATCATTAATTTTCCAAATAAATCCAACCCCCCGCTCTTATCCACCCGCCCACGATTATTAATTATTTCAATATGAAGATCCACTTCTCCGCCCTAATAAGAAATTTCACAGTGTTTACATATTTTTAAAAAATGTGATTCCACACACTAGGAATCTTTCTTTTGCATGACGTCATAACTAAATATTTCTTTACTGTAGCACCGGTTGTCACGTGATGTAAACAATTTGATTATTTTACTTGTTTTTAAAACAATTTTAAAACAATCTTTTTTCTTTTCCTTTCCACATTTATAAAAACATCTAAAATCTAGGGAAGTTTAGCGTCCCAAATTATCGCGCTTGTTGTTGTGAGGACATTACAAAGTTACAAATACAAATGAAGAATTACAATTAGGTATTTCTGCGGCTACGTGACTTAGTTCTGAATAATTTGACACCTTGATAAAATAAACGTCAAAATCCTATAAAACAGTTAGTGCCATTAGTAAGTTGAAAGATTGGTGAAATATACGAGATAAAATTTGTTTGTGTACTTATAAAACGGGAGATATTATTGAATCAAAATAGCGTAAATATTCGCATATGTAAACAAGTTCTGGTCCGTGCAGAAAAAAAAACAAAAAAAAAAAAACCTAGATTTTTTAAATTTACTACACATCAACTGATTGGATTTTAATAAAATTTTCAATACTTATCGAATAAAGGATGATTTTTTTTTTTTTTAAATCAGTTTGTATTCCAAATTTCGGGAGAAAAAATATTTTTTCATTGCGATAACAAAAAACTCCCCTTAAAAATTTGATGATTTCATTGATTTATTTTCAATGGATCAGTCCGATCTTTTTACATTATTAAGTCAAGCCCATGAACATAAATTCTGCTTCTGTTATTGTCCGTAAAAAAAAAAAAAAAAATTTTTTTGGCCGATATTTTTCTACGGATGGACATAAACGTAAATTTTCTATGAAAAGACGACCTGCTAATCTCAGTCAGCCATCTGCTTCTGATGATTTTACCGACTTCCGTATACGCTAATTGGTTGTCAACAGGTGCTTATCTATGGCAATAAGAGAAGGTGTTGGCAAATATTTGACCCCCCCGCCCAACGTGAATGTAGTTTTTGAATGGAAAATCGTAATTATTCTGTTAAGTCTTGTTCAGTAATGATGAAACTAAATATATCTAATCTTTTGTTTTAAAAAAAACATCGGAAGAATTCTTTATTTTTTAAATTACAGATAAATTTTTTTTAATTTCCAAAAAGGTTAACAAAATTAGTTTAAAACTTTAAATTGCCTTTTAAGAGCACAATTCTACGTTGAAGTTTTTTTTCTTTTTTCCGGACATATTTGGACAAAACTGACAGTTTTTAAATAATAATTTACGTTTTAAAATGGGGGTGTCCAAAGTGCGCAGAAATACCTAATCTATTTTATTACAACACAAGGACTGTACAGATAATACGACACAAAGATTTTCATAATACAATGTTTACTCACCTCATTTGAGGTAATTTCAGAATTTAAATGCTTTTAATTTAATTATAGGGGAATTGGTGTAGTAAAAATTTATGAAAGGGCATGAATACAGATTAAACGAAACAAATAAATTTAATTTTGATTTTTAAATTGATGAAAGGGTTAGTGTTAATTTTGATTTTTAATTTTAAATGTTTAATTTAAATTTAAATAAGAATTTACGACAAATATTTTTCAAATCGAACGGGAAAGCATGCGCAATAATTTGGGACGCTAAAATACGATTTAGCCTATCTAGATTCTAGAGGTTCTAGAATGTGGGACTGAATTCTAGGATGTCCACTTTAATTTTTTTTTTTTTTTTTTTTTTTTTTTTTTTTACACAAAATGAACATTTAAATTCGGAAAGTTTAAAAAAAGAAAAAAATTCCATTGACGTAGCAATGGGCACTTTGTTTTTGTTTTTTTAAATCGTTGACACCCTATTTTGAAACGTTATTAAAAATAGAAAAAACTCGTTCTCAAATGTTTTGTTTTTGCTGGAAAAGAAAAAAAAAAAAAAAATTATTTGTACATGAATAAGGTATCCCCACCTTGTTTGTCTTCAATAGTATTTTAGATGAACGAAAGAAATCCACTCATTAAAGTACAAAAGGCTCCAAATTGGGATGCCTCTATGTTCCGTCTTGCATAACAACTAGATATGGATTAAATTCGATCACCAAAAAGTTTTATTTTTACAAAATGTTTTTGATCTGCTTTAGCCTATCACGATTTACACCGAAATCTAATATCAAATATAAATTTCATTCAATCCTATATTTAAATTCAACTATATCTATATTTAATTCTTTTTATGATTTTTTCCCTAATATATTCTTCATTGACATACTTTGCCCTACTCTTTCATAACCACCCTCCTTCCCCACAATGTTACTATGAAAAAATTATTAATAATTTTAAATTAAATGAAAAAAATTAAAAACTATAGGTCTGCACAAGCATTACCTCTCCCAAACCGAGGGAAAAAAAAAAAAAATAAAAAAATAATTTTAATTTTTTCAGTACTTATTTAAAAAAGAACGATTTTTTCCCCAATCTTATTTTACACTTATTTTATTCACTCCACTAATGAGATTTCAATTTTTTCCAACCCACCGATTTTCCCACCCCCCGCTAATTCGATTTTCATTTTTTTTCTACCCCTCCCCAGTTATTCGGTACTCAAGAGTATATGCTAAACAATTGCTGAAGTTTATGAAAAACATGTTATAATATTTTATAACGTACCCCCAGAACAATATGTGGCTGCACAAAATAGAAAAGAAAAAAAAAAAAAAAAAAAAAAAAAAAAGAAGAAAATTACGCATTCACGTACTATTATAGTTATTAGTTATGTAAGGCCGATTGGCTGAAAGATTAGTTATCTTAGTTATGAGCGTAAACATGTATGAATACGTAATATTTCTTTAGAATTAAAGTAGTGACTGCATTTGACGAAGGGTAATGCCAAATGTTTATTTATATTTTATACAAAGTATTTGGCACAGTGTCGCAGGGGGGGGGAGGTGTTGGTCTTCTTTATTCTATCTTACTCTTAACTAGATTCATTTGCGACCCTTTCGTACTACAATTTTTCTTTCACCAAAAGAATTTCATACTTCGCATTTACCATAATACCGCGTTCATTCTTTGGGGTTTAATCTACGTTCCCATGATTTATGTACACTAATGGTGGGGAGGGGTGAAAGCCTCATTTAAATAAAATAAAATAAAAAGAGGGTTGAGTCTGGAGACCTCCCTTCCCATGCTAGGGATAGAAGCTCTGTTTTCCGGTGGTGTTTCCACTCTAGAAACAAGGGGGGGGTAATGTGGTAGTGATTTCGTGGGGGGTGCCTCAAGGGGAGATGGATTGGGTGACTTAATTTGAAATCGAGTGGGGATTATAATAATTATGTGATCAGTATTAACACATCTAGTTAAGAGGACTTTTGGTCTACCTTAACCAGGGAAGGGTTCCAAGATGGCATTTTAAAGTCAATAAACCAATCTTGCTTAATTCGTGTAATCATTGTGGGTGTTTTATCATTAGAAATATTCTCAATCGTAGATTTGTGAGATCGACGATAGAAATATTTTCTTGATTTGTATCCACAATTGCAGGTTGTAGAGTCTGTCCAAAGAGACGTTTTGTTTCTAACAACCAAAGTGAAATATTTTTTGTTTTCTCATTACTTTGAATGGACCCTTGTATGCAGGTTGCGGTGGGTGTTTGACGGCCAAAATCTCTAATACGTGCGTACACTCTTTTACAGCGTGTGGCACATGTATAGCTTTTTCATAACTCCTAGGTGGAGTAGTGGTTAATGTAGACATTTTAAGCCGTAATCTATCGACGAAAGTCCACTAACTGTCCAGGTAGTCGTAAAGTAGTTCCATACAAGGGTTCAGCAGATGAACAGTTCAAATCATATTTGAAAACGGCTAAAAGAACCAAAAAGGTAGTCAAGTCAATGAATATTATCCAGATGAGCGCGTAACGCAAATTTTAGTGAACGATGTAAGCGTTCTGCTAAAGCTTTAGAAAATTAAGCTGTAGTTCTAAATCTGGAACAACTCAAAAGGTTCATTAGGGAGCGAAATAATTCAAATTGCGTACCTCTGTATGTCGTGACAATTGTGGGAACTCCGAAACGTGGTATCCACTCTAATCTAAGGAACCAAAGGACGGAGTGCGCCAGTTGAAATGTCACAAGTTATCACTAAATCGGAAGTTGGTATTTTTATTTATTTCGACTGTAACGAAGTAGAATGAGAGGAAATAAACTTGTGTGCCGGATCTCGCGAGGAAAATATGTCACTTTTCGCTTTTAAAGCGCCAATTAACAGTTTATGATCCGTCAAAACATGGAAACTCGTACTTCAAAAAAATAAATAACGAATAGCTGCGTAAAGAGCTAACAATTCCCGTCCGAAAGGACTATAAGGCGTTTCTGCATCCGATAATCTTTTTGAAAAAATGCAAGGGGGGTTTCTAGGAACCGTTAGCGTACTGTTGAAGAACACCACCTATGGCAAAACTGCTGCTAACTAAACAGATCAGCATGCGGAACGGCAAGGGATAAGTTAACAGCATTTATTAAATTTGTTTTAATTTTATCAAAAGCCTGTAGTGCGGAATCAGAAAGTTGAATATCACAATTTATTATGTTAGTTAACATATCCGCAAGAGGAAGTACAACGTGGAAGATATCCGATAAAAATTTAGCCTTCCTAAAAATGTCGTATGTTTTTCATCTTGGTCGGACAAGAAAAATGTTGTATCTCTGCTGTCTTATCAGGTAAATGAGCGATACCAGCGTCGCTGATTTTGAGTCAGAGAAAATTGACTTCAGTGACACCAAACTCACATTTCATAGGATTTATAACAATTCCAGGAGAAGAACTGGCAATTAAAACGTCATCGATGTAATAAAAAACGAAATCCAAACCATGTAGGACATGATCCATAAACCTCTGGGAAGATTGAGTAGCCTTTCTTAAACCGAAAGGCAGTCGTAAAAAATCATAAAGACCGAAAGGAGTGATTATGGCAGTTTTTGGTACATCCGAAAGTTCAACAGGGATCTGATGATAAAATCGCGCTTAGTAAACACTGGCTTACTTTGCGTACCCTGAAGTGCTCGTGATAGCACTTTTAAACCAAAAGCTTTCGCAGTCCATCCGGGATAATGACGCTTCACTCTTGCCACACAAGGGTCCTTCCCCCACTATTCTGGCCGATAAAAGGGAGAAGCTACGGTCGAACGGGGAGTTGCGTTTGTGACTTGTACGACGCGGTTATCAGTCCGAGGAACTCAACAAGTTTTGGTCTAGGCGAACCGGTGTATGTCTAGGTTTCCCGTCCGAGTCTTCGTTCCGGCGTTGGAGCACTTTACGTGCTATTCAGTGACTGCCGGCACCGAACTGTGTCGGTGTTTTCCCAACCCCTCTTTAAACCAACAAGTTATTTCGGCGCGCGCCCGTTTCGATCGTGGAAGTGGCAAGTCCTCGCCACATCTTGTTCAACAGAGATCTGATGATACGCTCTACGCTACGAGCTAAACTTGTGTATATGAGATAGGATAGCATTCTGCTTTTGAAATATTATTTAAAGCTCTAAAATCACCGCATGGACGCCAAGAACCGGATTTCTTTTGTACTAAATGTAGAGGACTGTCCGAATGTCGGATAATTCCAAGTTTCAAGTTTCAGCATAATGTCGAACTCATCTTGTGCTATTTTATATTTCTCTGGTGGTAAAAGTCAGGGTAGAGGTGAAACTCAAGGTCCTGAAGTGACAATTGTTTTGGTTCTATATATAAGCAATAATCGCACAACGACTCACGTGTGTTGAGAGAAACATTTATTTAGTCCGACATCTCAGACATGAACTGATAACGAAACACTTATAAGGAAAGATAACTCTAACGAGTTTTATAAATAAGGAAAGATAACTCTATCGAGCTTATGAACATTAACGATAACACAACATCTTTCTTTAATAGACGAAACAAATCTTGTAGACAACTGGGTTGGTCTTTCAAACTCGCCCACTCCTTGTGACATAGGGTTGGGGTGTCTGGGTATTACTAATTGGGAGGAGGTTATTCCTTTGGGCGATGTTGGTGTGTCAGTGGATATGGGAGGTGGTGTTGTGGATGTAGGAAATGGGGAATTGACTTTGGAACTCTCTTGATGGAAGGTGTCTGGATCATGAGGGGTAACCAGATCAAAGGGTTTAGGGTATTCCGTCTGAACGTATTGCCGTTCTGGGGCTTAATCAGAATAAGAGCGGCCGTCCATTTTACTCAAAACGTGACTGGGTTTCCAGAGTTTGCCATCTCACCGAAACCGAATATTTTCACCTGCTTTAGTGGGGTTTGTACACGACTTCTCCTATTGTACACCTTGGACAGTTTGTCTTTCTGTATCTGCATCTGTGACCTAGCACTTCCATGGTTTAATGACCTTGGGTTACAATTGAAAAGGCCGCCAGTTGAGATCAATATTGCGTGTACTAAGCAATATTGATCTCAACTGGCGGCCTTTTCAATTGTAACCCAAGGTCATTAAACCATAGAAGTGCTAGGTCATCAGGTGTTTCGGTACTTCAGCATGCCTAAATAAGGATCACTATTGTTGCCTTTTGCCTTCTGAATGATCCTCTTAACAGTTTGCACTGTTCGTTTAGCTAGGCCGTTGGATTGGGGGTATCTGGAGCTTGATGTAGCGTGCACAAATTTGTACCCTGCAGAACATTTTGTAAAGTCAAAAGCATTTTCCTGGTATGCCAAATCTATCAAATACCGATTTCATTTGTCGGTAATGGGAAGCTGGCTGAGGAAGTGAGCGTCCGTCCCTTTGGAGTATTTGGGGTAAGTGTGGGGTAATTATTTGCATGAAGGATGTCAGTCAATGGTATTTTGATACCAGTGTAGAGTGAGAGGTTGTTTCTACAAGGTTGTGATTTTGTTGTGTTGAAGTGGATATGTAATGAATGGTGAAGCAGGGGAGATGTTACTTGAGTTGTAGAAGAATGTGAATCGTTTCTACAGTTGAAAAAGCGATGGCAAAAATGGCCTGTCATGGCGGCCGGTAGTAGCAGCAGGAAGGGTCACGGGGTCAAAAGAGGAAGGACGGAAAATCGGCCGTAAGGCTTTTGGCGGTCAATTCAAACAAAGGAAAAGAATGAAAATTGGATTTAAAGTTTAAACAGGCCATGTTTAATAAAAAAATATGTACGGAAAAAGTGGTACACGAAAAAAGAAGGAAATATATGCATATGTAAGAAAGGTTTTTAGTGAGATGATGTCGAAAAGAAAAGAAAAAGGGACTTTTGCCTCTAGCCATTTTTCGCGTTCCGAAATGTATTTTGTGAGACGGCAGTGTTAGTTTTACGAACTAAATTATGTAGGCTATGATTGCTCTTTAATAATGTGTTTGCTCTCAACAAAAGAAATCGGTGTTAAGTGAAAAAGAGGGCTTTTGCCAGAAAGTAGAGAAATGCCAGGCATGAAGGAAATGGTTTCTGGTCAGGAAGACTTTTAAGGTTTGCTCCGCTACACCTTTTAACAGAAACTAATTATCGATGGTCGTTATGAATTCTCGGAAAGTCCTATGAATGAGGCATTCATTCCTAGTTTTGGCGAAAAAAGGAATGGAGAAAGGATGACCAACGATTTTAAGTAAGTAATTAATGTCCGTAGTTAGGAAGTGGGGGCTACGCGGGACCGAAACATTAAGTGGAAAAGGGAGAGATGTTTTACGTGCCAGAGAAATAGACACGGGCGAAAGAGGCACTGTTAGAGAACAGGCTACGAAGGCCAGGAGAATCGGCAGACAAGGGTTTTTATAGGCGTGCTGACGTCACGCAAAAAGGGAGCTAGTATTAGTTGCGTACTTCATAGGGGTCAGAGCTGGCCCATGTCGAAGTGACAAGACCAGTTTGCTATTTTAAACCCTATTTTGGTACTTAGTGAAGAGTGACCGCTACACCAGGAATACAATACAATGTCAAGGTCATAATTGCTCAACTGAAGTAGCATCCTCTCTAGGGGCTGAATGGAGATGTTTCCTGAAGGTTTATGGTCAGATGCTACGGTTACTTTACGACCATAAAGATAGTGGTGGAAACGTCTACACCCAAATAGAATTGCAAATAGTTCATTTTCTATGTGCGTAGTTGCATTCACTTTGAGTTAAAGGTTTGGACACATATGCAATTGGTTTTCCTTCCTCTAAAAGGGCATCGCCTAGGCCGTTCTTAGAAGCGTCAACTTGTAGCGTGGTGGGCTTGGAGGAGTCAAAGTAATTGAGTACAGGACTTGAAGTCAGAATATCTTTGACCTTCGCCAATGCATTAATTTGGGGCTCTTTCCATACAAATTTCGCATTCTTGACCAATAACTGACGCATTGGGCTTGTGACCTCTGACAAGTTGGGGGCAAACTTGAATATGTAGGTAATCATACCAAGTATAGTCTCGAGCTTCGGCTTTTAGGTGGGAGCATTGATCATGTTCATTGCGGGTTTTGCCATGCATAAGTATGTTATCTACCAGGGCCACAATACCTGGGACGCCTTCGAAGCATTAATCTACTTTTCTCTGAAATACATCCTCGGATGATCTCAGTCCGAATGGTAATCTGAGGTATTTGTATCTTCCAAACGGGGTGTTAAAGGTTGTCAAATAGGAAGACTCGTGGGTCAAGGGTATGGTACAGTAAACGCACCATATGTATAATTTTATGAAGACTTTAGCTCCACTTAATTGAAGGGTTCTCATGGGGTAGTGTGGTCTTTGGATTGCTCGGTTTAAATCCCGTGGGTCGTGACAAACTCTTAGTTTCCCATTGTCCTTCTCCACAACTAGCAGGGAATTAACCCATTGTGTGGGTTCTGTGACCCTTTTTATGATGCCCTTTGCTTCCACCCGTGCCAGTTCCTCCGAGTAGGGGAACTACTATTCAAAAGACCTTTGCATTTGGGGGCCTCGGATGGCGATTTTAAATCGCCCCCAACCTCCCCTCTTCAGCTATGCCACTGCTCTAAGACACAACGTTCATACATCCTCTGAAAAACACAAACAATAATATAAATTATTATCTTATAGAGCATTTCTGCGAAAGAAATGGTCTGCAAAGGGTTAAAATGATGTCCTAAAATCATCAATATGGTAATTTAGCCCTCATAGTGTCTTGTTTGAATTGTTCTGTAATACAAACATTATTTTGGGATTGAACAGGACAACATGTTAATATACGATTTTGAAAAAAAAACCCACGGCCCATTGGGAGAAAAAGGGTTAAAATACATATTTGTACACTTTAGATAAGTACAAATCAAATATTCCATTAATAGACACCCGGTATGGGTGTCTATTAATGGAATATTTGAGACCGGTTTCATTTTGTTCTAACGCCGGGAGGGGTAGGTCCCTTTTAAAGGCTTTTTTTTTGAAGCCCGGCCATTGCACTATTAGTCCTGGCTGTTCTCCCCGTTTGTCTGCCTCCAAAAGTTCCAAATGAATGGAGTGGATCCATGCACAATTACCTCCACATATCCTAGCTAACTGTCCGCCACACACACTAGCTCCAAGTTTTCTCCGTCTGTCAACACGATGTTTCAATCAAATTTTGTGGAAGGGAGCAGAACCATCAACAATTACCTCCCCTATGTTACAGCTATCAGTCCACACAGGTTTATGACATTTGATTGTAAATACCTTGAAATAACCTGCTCAGAGGCATATGTTTTTCTTGTAAACTTTACTCTGCATGAAATTTCCTTTTTAACGATATACAATATAAAAATATTTGATGAAAATATTGTTTTCTGGCTAGGACACCACAGCTAAAACCCGCCATTATTACAGCGCCAGGATTATACATAGGCACGCACAGATGCACATTTATTCTCGCATAATTCGGCATAAATTCATACATATCGTTTTACTACCATCAGTAAAGTGCTAGATGATTTTGAAACTTTTTGAAAGCGATTAGCTTTTTGTAATATTTGTAATATAATTTTTTAATATTTGTAATAACTTGGGACTATATCATGGGAAACTGTTTTTATGTTTTTATGAAACTGCAAGTTAAAAAGTTTCACATTACAAACGGAGAAAAGAATGATGTACAATAATTCTGCCATTTTATTTTGATAATTACACATGGTTTACCAGTTCAAAGCTTTCTTTGGTGATTGGATATAGCAAAGAGTATCATCTTCCACAACCAGCAACGTGTCGGTCCTAATTATATTGATTGGTCCCTAAGCTGTCTTTCTGAGCCAACATTTCCCATTGTTGATATTTTAAACTACAGATAACCAAAGATTTCGCAGGCTGGGTTAAAGTAAGAAATGTGCTTATTTCCAGAAACTTTAAGTCGTACGCATTATCAACTTTGGAGCACTGCCTCTTGGAAAGTTACTTTTTCATCACACACACACACACACACACACACACGAGCGTTTGTATATGTGGAACATTTTGTGTGTGTATCAATATCTATCGATATATTTATGTGTGTATGCATTACAAAAGTAGAGTATGAATACCAATTCAATTCTACCAACCGAAATTAAAGCCCTGAATGGAAGATGAGTAAGAATTGACATGCAATTACACACATCAGATTGTAACACAATCTTAAAGAATCTTAAGGTAGGATAGCCAAGGGGCGAGAGGGGCAATTGCCCACGGGAGCATGTGTGAAGGTGCGCAAAATGTTCTGGCCTATAATGCCTGTTAATTAATAATTATGCCCTCCCCTAGTATATAGCGCAACTACCCCCGGCGCTGAGAACCATTGCTACACCATTGAGGATAGCATGGGTAATCCCGAAAGGAAGTGTGTCTCCATCTTAACGCACCCCAATAGTTTCTTTCAAACAATAACACAAGGGACAATGACTTGCAGGTTTTAATTAATACACTTTATAGTCAAATTTCATGGTTGCCTCCTTTGAAGATATTTTGTTTCTCATGTGAGCTTTTGTTTTGATTTGATCATATTCAAATGTGTGCGGCTTGGCAGGAATCTATATGTAGAGTCTGGTGTGATAATCCTGTCGTTAGGGCTATTAAGCGATGACCTTTATGAATGGGGAAGTCGACAGATTTAGTGTTCCGGTTGGGAAAATACGCTATATTCCCGCGGGAATCTCAATTCGTCGTGAGTTTTAAGTCGTTGTGGCGGAAAAGATTTTGTTTTCATTTAACAAATTCTGGTACACATTTTAGAATCTAGCATGTCGCATAACGTATCTTTGACTGAAATTGAAATTAAAAACAAAGTTACTAGCACATTTTAAATTGACAAAATATAATGTTTTAAATGCAAGACGTATTAATATAGAATCAGAGTTTACTCGTGCAAGATAAACGAATGGTGACGAGTATCTGCGATTCATCACAGATGACAACGTGTGTATTAATCACAGAGCTACACCAACAAATATATCTTCACCTGTGAAATATTTGACTTGTTGACTTTGTTGATTGAAATTTTGATAATATTCATGAAATAATGTTCTAAGTTTTAATAACTTTTCGAATTTACAATGTTCTGATGATTTGGGTGTTGAATTTTGTGCGTTTTTAGCTTTGTTTATTTGATTTTTTTACTTTTTAAAATAATTCTGAAACATCTGGAAATGTACAATTTTTCGTTACTATGAATCAAAATATCTTAAAATAAATTTAGCGAGAAAAAAACTCCCAAAATCTGAAAATGAGAAATGTAATCCTTTAAAAAATAGAAATAAAAGAATGAATAATGAAACTAACGGTCAAGTAGGAATTGTGAATTGATACAAGACAAAATATTAAAGCTCTGTTAGAGACAGCAGTCAGCCTGAAAAGGAGAAACTTGTACTTGTGGGATTATCTTGTCTAAACATTGTTTTGTAACAGTTTTCTACGATTATTCGTGGACCATTTTTGAGACTGTTTGGCGAGTCCAAAATCTGATTCTTAGTATCAGGTTGCAACAGATCTACAACTACAACCCACTTGTGAATAATTTATAGTTTTGTGATTAAATTCGTGTATGTATACTTTTCCATGTATGTGGATAAATGTATATGTATGCGAATATCCTTTTAACTACGTTTGAAAGAATTTGGGTAATATTGTTGTATACTGGACTACACTATTAAGGAAACTCGAAGACTTTCTTGTAAAAATATCTG
>VCCN01001256.1:51037-64539 GCA_006491835.1 Architeuthis dux
ATATATATATATATATTAGTGCAGAGTGAAAGTATTGTTAATTACATGTTTAACTGTGAATTGTACATGTGAAAATAATACATATTTGTTTGCATTTTCGCACTTACACACTTGTTTATGAAATACAAACATACAGGCATTATATTTACACACCAGTCTAGACTTTACATACCTGCATATGTGAAGGCATAAGCGTGTACCCCCCCCACACACACAATGTTTTATCTTCCGAATGTAAACATACTTTGCACGATTGTGTTTGAGTGTGTGTTTATTACTACATGTAATATAAATGTTAGCATGCATGTGTTGCGTACAAACAATGGGTGCACTCGGAAGATAGTCTCTGTGTATTAGTTGTTTTGGTTCGAATCCAGGTAGATCTGTGTTTCGGAATCTCAGATTTCACCATTACTGCAATCTTCCCCGCTAGAGTCTGTAGATTCGATTGCTGGTTAAATCTACGATATCTAAGTTGAATAGTTACAAACGAACATACACGTATAAACACATGAATGTATGTCAAATTAATGCACTCGAATTTGAAAGCAGGTGCTAAAGTACGGACGATAACAGCGAGTATCAAGACTGATTTGGTAAAGACGTAGTTTAGTCAGTCGTGTATTATTATCTAAGAGTATAACTATCTAATTACTGATATATATAATTATTTAAGGGTCATGTTTACAACTGGAGCAAGTCCTACACTGGTTATACGGGAGAGTTTTTGCGGTTTTCTTCATCCTTATCTTTGTTTAGTTTTTATGATGATAAACACCACATTTGAAAAGAAGACAAATGCAGTATACATATAAATCAGAATGTATGTTGTAAATATGGTTCAATCTTTCAGCAAATGTTATGGCCATTATCTACATTCAAACATTGTCTAAATTCATCAATATCAATATAAGTATATGCATATGTAAAACTGTCTCTTAATGTGTATGCGTGTTTGTGTTTGTGTTTGTGTTTGTTCTGAGATAAAAAAATTGCTAATCTATTGGATTATATACTGAGGGAAGGCATCTTCCCAGAACCCCATCATGTATGACGGCTAATGCAATACACACATACTTGTATGACAGCACACAAGCAAGATGAATTATGATTAGATAGGTACAGAAAACGGTATCCGTAAGGCTTCTTATTTGTTTTATTTACCAACGCGTTTGTGAATGTTATCAGAAAATTCGAAAATATGTTGGACTTTATTCTACCACCTTGAATCCCAATTGACCTCTCATTATTCATATGGCTCCTTCTAGTTCCTTACAGACCTCTAGCCCTCCTTCAAGTCCGAAGCCAATACTACCTATCTAAAGAAGTTATACATACCCATGTATACACACGTTTTTATGTCCATGCACATATATATTAATTGTATCAACAAGTAATTCTAATTGAGCAATCGAATCAATATGATCATCTGAATTACATTGAAAAGGGTCTGCATCCAGATACTTGAGAGATACTGTATTTTCAAGAATCATTTCTGTCGTCATGACAGAAATGATTCTTGAAAAGACTTCCAAAAACTGAGAGAGAGAGAGAGAGTAATGATTATTCTTTTCTGCATTATCCATTCTCAGTTGTATGTGTTTTACTGTTGTAACTGTGCATAAAATATCCGAAATATAAAAGATACTATGATTTGTCTTGGTGTCGTTTCTTTGCAATAGCTTGTTGAGCATTCGTGGAAGCAGAACAGAGGTTTTGTTTATGTTCTGTTCGTTGAAGTAAACAAACTCAGAAATCTTTTGATTGTTGTGGATATTTCAGTGTATTGACTTTCTTGGTTATCTTCGAGTCTACACTGTCACAACTCAGCACATCACGACTTTAGATTATAGAAATTCTAAGATGGAGTATTTCCATTATCCCATATATCTTTTGAACTAGTGTCTTCATATTGCTTGTTTTAACACATTTCAACCGATATATTCTTTGGCCTTACTGAAATGTAACTTGCATCTGGTCTTTAGAGCGTGCTTCCTTTCTTTTTTTCACTAGCTCAACTCTAATAGAGTCACAGGGTTGAGTATTAAGGTTTAAATTGGAAGAGCATAGTCAGCACTAATCAAATAATCTTCATTCATGTTGACCCCTGTTGTAGGGAACGCCAACAAGCTCACAGTGCCGTAGAGTTTTTCAGATAGCCTCAAATTTTCTTGACTCTGGTTTCTATATGATGTTAAAAATCAATACTCAGTTTGCTTATACATTCATTAAGTCTTCCACAAGAGGATAATATGACCAAAATCTGCATATATAACATCCCATGAAATTGTGGTTGAAAATAAAAGGAAGAAACCGACCACCCTCTAAAAATTAGATTTTAAGCACAACAGAAGACCAGATTTAGATTTAGCAGAGCACGTGAAGGAAAAAAGAGACGCGATGCTTGCTCTGGAATGAAGTCTAAATAATAGACACGGAACACGGTCTGTAAGGTGAAAGAAACTGCGCATATCAGTTCGTAACAAATTAATGGACTGTGGTGAAAAAGTACAGAAGCGACTTCTAAAAATATCGGTCAAAACGCCGTGTTAAAAACAACAAAGATGAAAATAACAACCTGAAAAATATATGGAATTCCGTCGATTTTTATATTGAATATGTTGCATCCTACAATGATAGAGCTAGTGTCATCGAAGCGAAGAAGAACAACAAATGGAGAATCAATGTTATTAGTTGCCACTAACAGAAAGTTAATAATCCAGCAATCATCAAAACATTGAAAATGGCTAATTGTTTAGCCGAAAGCGCTCGTTACAACACTTTTGGCCAAGCACTACATTCCAAGGATCCAAACACACGTTCTCTTGTACTGAAACAAGAACAATTTAATAAAAGATTATCAAGATGTTCCTTGTCCGTCGTATTTAACCAGACAAGCATAAATGAAATAATGCTGCCCAAATATCAGATATTTTAAAAATAAAAGTTTATTTGCTCATAACGAACAGTACTGTTAGTTTCACAATCAAGATTTTCGAATGAACGTACATACAGTCTGATGAAAAGTCTCTTATACATTTTCCTTCTACGATCTGCTTTGTTTTTACTGGCCTATTCTAATTGACCTATGATTGCAGTTCTATTCCTAGACACGTGGAACCCAGGGGATGTTGTGGGCGTGTCTTAGTTCCAATCTTTTACATGATACATTTCTTGTTTGGTTTTGCCATTGTTTTTATCAGTCTTAAATTCTTTCATATAATTTATTACCCTGTTGTTTATCTCTATTTCACTATTTTATAAACTTCTAAGTGGCGCCAGGTTTGTCCTGTCGCCTGTCTAAAGTTTTGACATAGTTGGGGCTTAAATATCTCTTCTTCTAATTTTTTTCTATTATTAAGACAACTATCTTAATCGTTATTATTCTCAATCCTATTTTAGTGCCTAGGTTGTTTTTTTATTTCCCTCATTTTCGTTAATGCTACTATTCTCATCAATTATCGTAATAAGTATTGGTCGACCCGCATTCCTGCTAATGTTAAATCTTATTTATATATCCGTCTTTGGTTAATATATATATATCTATAATTATACTATTGATCACCATCAACATTATACTAAATGTTACTTCAGTTTCAAGTCTAATTATAAGTTATACCAATATTTTGTTTTGTAGAGTATGTTTATTTATCTCCTCTAGTCCTTATATATGCTCGTTAGTTTATTGATAGTTTTACTGTTTAGTGGTTATATTATAATTGCTCGTATCCTTAACATTATTATTTGTCTTGTTTTTCACCCTGTTGTCATTATTAATACTATTATTATTATTCATAGAGTTACTTCTATTTACTCTATGATTATCTATCTCAGCAGTACATATATCAATATTCTGTTTTTATTATTTTAATAAATTACCTGTTCTGTACATATTACTGTTTTTAACATACTGTAGTGAGAATAATTTCTTATAGTGGCATCTTACTGCAATTTCCGATCTGGAATTAAGAAGCTTATCTTTTTCTTTATATGTGATTATTTTTAATTTCTTTTCTAAGCACATTTCGAGGCTGAGGCTGTTACATTTTCTTGCCTCTTTTAAGAGTGTCCAACTAACTGATGGGGTTTTGTGGGATCTTTTCAATTTCCAATAATATATGGACAGTGCCGTGTCTGTTTTTCTATACTCATTTTTAAAGGATTCACTAACCTGGCTTTAAACTTCGGCTTCGTTATGCCGACATGTGCTCTTTCATCTTTCGGGCTCTCTCTAAGGCACTTATCTGGTTATTTGCAGTTGCAATTTCTTACTTTGGTTGTTCTCTCTGTTTTATTCATAATCTTTTTCTCTGGTGTGGTTATTATGGTTAGATATGATTTTTCCTAGATTATCCATACATGAATATCCCAACTTAATATTATTATTATTTCTATGAATAATATTATTATTATTTTTATGAATAATATACCGACATTGGTTTTAGCATGCTTATTATTTGGTGATGTGAACCATATGATTTCTTTTACTTCTGTTTATCTTGCTTCGGTTGCTATTATGACCGTTTGTATTTAAACATTCTTGGTTGTATTCAAATTTATACTTGTTATATCTGCTATGTTCTAATGCTTTCTGGTATTCCGTAATATGTTTGTTAAATACGTTTTTGTTGGATGAATTCTTGGTTAGCCTTTTGTTAATTGAGTGCGGGATTTACTTAATTATAGAAGGCGGGCGATTGGATTTTATATTTACGCATAATGGTGTATTATTAAGTTTCGCGAAATTCTCGTATGTTTTCGTTTTTAAATTTAGTATTACGTTTAGGAAGTTTACGATTTTTGTATTGGCTTTGATTTCTATTTTAAATCCTATTTGTTTTAGCGTTTTTGTTATTTCTTTTTTAATTTTATCTACCTTATTATTTATAACTACAATCCCGTCACCTCTATAAAGACCGACATCTGCCTGTTGTTGGTCAAATTATACAAAAGGACTATATATGAAAATGATGTATCCAAGATTGGCTAAAATTGCGTTTCAGGGCACATCAGCTACTGAAATTAAGTGTTGTCTAGAAGTATATTTCTAACATGTTTCAAAAGTTCTGTATGTGATCCTGTTGAGCTGACTGCCTTCCCAAATTTGAAAATTACATTTCAGGGCATATCAACTACTGACATTAAGTGTTATCTAGAAATCTATTTAAAACATGTTTCAAAAGTTTTGTATGCGATCCAAAATACTTTTAGTGGGGTCCTCGAGAAGAATTTGAAAATTATATACCAAGAAATATCGTTTCAGGGCATATCAGCTACTGAAATTAAGATAAATAAACATTTTCGGAAACATTCTAAGGGCCTTGAAGGTTGTTATGTGTTGAAACGAAAAGATTTAAAACTCGGAAGATGCTCAAGAAACGAAAAGGCTGAAGAGGTTGTAATGAAGAGTTATTTGTGAGAAATGAAATGATCCTTCTGACTATAGAACTAATGTGATGTTCGTAGTGACCTTTGAATAGTAAACATGTATATATTTAGATACTGTTTTGATAATACTTTAGTTAAATATAACAGTAGAATACATGAAAAAGAAATACAGAAAGACAGAAATCTTTTAAAATATACGTAATTAATTATATACAAAAGAGATGTCAATAATTGTCGAATTAACGTAACTGGAAACCCTGGGCTAGAACAGGGTTTCTCAAAGTAGGGGTCGCATGAAGAGTATTAGGAGTCGCGGAAAAGATTTAAATATGACCAACCAAAACGTCCATTAATTGGCAACCCTGTGAAGTACGCGAGTAAATGAGCTAGGGGTACGGGGGCGTTGTGAACACCCCCAGGGTGTTTTGATTTTTGATTTTTTGCCCTTGTAAATGCTTGGAAATAACATTTGCAGGACTGAATTTTGATACAAAACATACACAACTCATCATTGCATCCTTGTATGTTTTATCTAATAAACTATGTTGCATTTCGGATGCTGTTTTAGTTAAAATCTCTGATGCAATGATTTTTTTTTCTACGTTTTAATAGGGATTGACTAGTTAATTGTTAAATAACATAAATTATACTGAACTTGAACTTCGGACGCTATTCTTTGTAAAATCTCTGATGCAAGACTTATCAAATCAAAAGGACGTAAGTCCGACTTTTAATTTTTTTTGGTTCTACAAATTAAGTCTTATTATTGATCACAAGTGTTGAATTATATTATAACAATACAATAATATTTGTTAGCTTAAGAAATTGAGAAATTCCATTTTTTCCAACTGTGTTATTGTTGGCTGTATAATTTCAGTTTTTTCATGGCAAAGGGATTGCATGTGAGTTCTTACAGACATGTCACTTTTCAACACACATATACTTACGCTCACATGCCACATACACACACTTATGCACACATACCACATGCGGGCAATTATGCAAGTGTTTGCCTGTGGCATGTATGTGTATATTTTGCATCACTTTTGTTTGTCGTATCTTCGTTGACAATGCGCTGACAGGTTGCGATACGCGTGTTCGTTTGCACCATATGTATTTACAGATATCAGAAAGTGTCACAGATCCTTTTTTTAAATTCTTTTTATTTGTCTGGGCAATATAGTTATATCATTTAAAATTCATCTACTACTTCCTTGTCCCCTTGAGCCAACCATTCAAACAAATATAAATACGGTGTCCGAGTAGGCACCCTCAAAATCGTAGGTGATTATTCCAGGGGATTTCCTTAGTCTCCGGTCAGAATTTTTTTATCTAAAGTCTGGCTATTATACTATTGCTATTTTTTTAATTATTATTTTTTATTTTATTATTTATGTGTTTTAGTTTTATTATTTTAATTTTATTTCCTATCTTTATTTTACATTAATTTTATTTTTTTCACTCTTTAAGGATATCATCCACTCCGTCCATTTGCACCTTATTAGTTACTACTTGATTGTCTATGTTATTCTATTTTTAATTTTTTATTATTCTATTTTTTTTTTTTTTTTAACTATGTATTTCTTCTGTAGCTATGCTACCCTCTCGCTGATCTTAAAAAAGAGATAACTAGAAAATTAAAGCAGTTAGGATTAAAAATAGAAATAAAAGCCAACATAAAATTGTTAATTTTCTAGATGTAACGCTAAACCTACAAAATAATACTTATGAAAACTACTCCAAACCAAATAATGAACCATTATATGTAAACACTAGATCCAAGCACCAACCCTCAATTATTAGACAAATACCAAACTTCATAAACAAAAGATTACTAAGCAACTCCTCCGACAGAAATACAGCAGAATACCAAAAACACTAGAAAATAACGGACATAAAAGCTACAAATTACAGTATAATGAAGAACAAGTAGAGAATAAGGATAAAAGGAAAACGAAAAATAATAGAAGCAGAAAAATAATATGGTTTACTCCTCCATTCAACAAGGAAGTAAGAACTAATATAGGGAAAATATTCATAGAAATAATAAAAAAAACATTTCCGCAACAACAATAGATTACATAAAATTGTAAACACGAATTATATAAACATAGGTTACTTCTGCATGGAAAATATGGGAAAAATTATAACTAATCACAACAATCATATAATAAAACAATTCCAAAATAACACGAAGAACATAAAAAGCGAAAATAAATGTAATTGTAGAAATTCCAGTGACTGCGTCGTGAACAAAAGATGCCTAACCATAGAGGTAGTATATATGGCTAAAAGTGTACTTTCTATTCTTTTATCTCGAGAATTGATTTAACAAAAGGAATAATATGACGTAAAAAAGAAGAAAGAAAACCCTTTCTTCGCCTATCTGGTCATCCTTCCTTTCTTATGAACACTTTTAACCGTATTCAAATTTGGTCTGAACGAAAATGCTTTTGTCAAAAGCATTAATAGTTGACATTCGTCGCGGATAAAAAAGTAAATAAATCACTTAAAGTAAAAGCAAAACAATACAGGTCTGGTTAGTCACACAATAGAACCCGTACGTGATCCACGTCTTTTTGCAGCATGCCGTGTTGGTGAGGGGTGTAATGAATTAAGGGATCATCAATGAATAAGTTACTTCTCTCGCCTTTTGTTGGGTAGTGATCATTAAAAAGTCTGAATTTTCAAAAAACAAGCGTGAATGCTGTCTGACACAAACTAAGGGACCAATTTAGCATAAACTTTTGCAAATTGAACCCCCAACTAAAAGCCTATTATGGGGAGGAATTAGAAAAAACGTTTTCTAGACAGTAAGGAGTAAATATTGAAATGGTCAGTCCTCTAACTCCATTAGTGGGTCCTATACGCGTGACACATACATATAGCCAGTCAAACCAGCTTAAAACCTGAAGAAACCCTTGTTGACAGTTCTGGTGCCATTTTTCTAAACAGATATTAATCCCCCATTTGTTAGAACTAAGTTAAGAAGTATGTCGTATTTTATTTTTATAAGCCAAAAACTTCAATGAACTTTCTAAAATCACTGATATAAACAATATTTCAGTGCACACCTTTAAACGAAAATGTAAAAATTATTTCAACAGTAGACCAAGTGTTTATTCTCAATTCTGGTTGGGGTGTTAATATAACCTAAATCTTCCTAATGCGGTTTTTTTCTGATTTAGTGGGTTATTCATTAAACTATTCGTAAATTAATGCTTTTATTGGAGACTTTATACCACGTACTAATTGCCTTTTGCTTAAATTTAATAATTTCAGTTTTTTGTGGGTTTTTTTCTGCATACATGTAGTAATTATTAAAGTAAATAAGTTGGGGGGAGTTGGGCGGAAGAATACCTTTAAGGTAAGATCACGCTCCCCTTACAGTGCATGTCCTTCTTTGGTGATGGTTTCTACTTTAAGTCTCCAAGAAGAGATATTTGATGGGAAATTCATGGGGTACTCTTGTTATTTCTGAGTGATCGACTTGTTTTCGACTATTTCGAGGTAGTATTCATTTTTTGTTTATTTGTTTTCTCAAGATCAGAAATCATGTTGCAAAGCCCAAATAATTTACTGATCTCTTGTTGAAGCCATTAAATAACCCATTCATTACAAATACTTTAGAATATATATATATATGTTTTCATTCATAACTATGTTAGACTCTTCGTTTAAAGAAAAAATATGCACGTATAAATCCAGATACTCTTATCAGTCGAGGAGCCATATTTTGAATGAGATACATGTTTTAGCTATCTAGAAACATTACTATATACTTTAGCTATCTAGAAATATTACTATATTGTTATCGGCATATTTAGGAGTAAGGAATTTTAATATCTTAGATAATTGAGTTTTATTCTTTGTTACTCCTTTGATACACCCAAATACCCCTATAAAACATGTCTTGGCTTTCAAAGCTTGTGACAACAGTTAGCCATGTGCTTATCTGTTTATAAGAACATAATATATGGTTGGATTTATTTATGATTCAGCGTTTTCGTTTCAAGAATCTATGGATATGGACATGTGTGTGTGTGTGTGTGTGTGTACGCACACGAATACATGCGTGTGTAAAGGTACAAATAAAAAATATTTAGACATGCAAGGCCTCTTGCATGTTTTACAAATGATAGATGTGTATTTCTCATCGGCGCCAATGATCGGTGTTCGAGATCAGATGAAAGCCGGGAGTTCAAAACGTCAATATTCCTATAATCCTTTCACCCACCCCATCAGATCTCGTGACTGGTTATGGTAAACTTAATAAGTTATAAATATCTTTACATGTGCCCTGTAAGTCTACAGAGAGAGAGAGAGAGAGAGAGAGAGAGAGAGAGAGAGAGTGTGTGTGTGGGGGGGGGGATATCCGAAATGCAACCATTATTGAGTCGATATCTACTCACAACTATCGTGCAAATGAATTTCACGCGTTCCCTCTCTCCCCTGTCCCCCTACAACATCCGGCCTGTCCAACTGCAGCATCCTGCGTAGAAGGTCAGTCTACTTTTGATGAGCCTCTCTAATAAAGTCTATTCAGCGTTCTACTTTCTAGTGTTGCTCACTAACAGGAAATTGTGACCCAAGAAGTTTGAGCTAAGACAAGATTAGCAAGATTAGTCGGGTTTGTTACTGAACACTCGTCAAGAAAAGAAAATCAGACTAAAGAAACATACGCTCTCATGTAGTCCGGTCGAATTAGGGATCAACCTGGAATAAATTGACCCCTAAGCTTATTTGGTACCGTTAGAAGCTCAATTTTATGTAGAATAACATATCAAATGCCTCCCTTCATACCTTTTGGGCAGTATTATTTTACGCGCCGTTGAGTTGAGCATGGTATTTACATTTACATTTACAACTACGGACCAATTGCACTGTATAAGAAGTTACACTTTGCTTATCTTTGATTATATGAGTGAAAATTTAAATGCCAACTTTACCCCCTGATTTGACACCCTTTCTGTCCAAAGTTTTAGAAACTGCATCATTTCCTAAATTTCCACGCTCAAACTAGTTTAGATACAATTTTTAATGAAAATGTGAGAAAGGAAACTTGGATAATCAAGCAAAGTGTAACTTCTTATACAGTGCGATTGGTCTGTAATTGATCAAATAAGTGAAAATACCATGGTCAACCTAAACGCACGTAAAAGAAATTTCCCCCAAATGTATGAAGGGAGGCATTTGATATATTATTCTACATAAAATTGCGCTTCTAACGGTAACAAATACGATTAGGGGCCGATTTATTCCGGGTTCACCTACTTTTCGGCCTAATTCGACCGGACTACTGACCAAACTTGAAAATACTTGATATTAGCAAACTTTGCTTACAGCCATAAATTATACAATTATGAATTGCTCAAAGTTAGCACAAAATATTATTTGTGGGCAGAGCTTAATTAAAAAAAATTGTTGCATTGATTGCTTTTGTTTTACAGATCTGTCGATCCAAATCCAACCAACAATAGCACAGCTGTTTGATCTTTACTCCATTGAGGTCAGATTATCTGTACTTCATTTGAGAATCTCGTGTTTCATCGACTTTCTTAAATTTGACAAGAAAATTTTTCAGCTAAAAACAATCGATTTTTCAGGCTAGCAAACTTTGAAGCAAAAACGAAATGTTTATTTGTTAATACTATAGAATAATTAATCGGCAAAAACCTGTTAATAAACATTTTTGCCAAAATATCAATAATCAATAAGAGGAAGGAAAGAAGTGAAAGGTGTGGAAGGTAAGAGAAAGAAAAGAAGTGAAAAGTAAGAGGAAGGAAAGAAGTGAGAGGTAAGAGGAAGGGAAGGAGTGAAAGGTAAGAGGAAGGGGAAAAGTGAAATGTAAGAGGAAGGGAAGGGGTGAAAGGAAGAGGAATGGAAGAAATGAACGGTAAGAGGAAGGAAAGAAGTGAAACGTAAAAGGAAGGAAGGATTGAAAAGTAAGAGGAAGGAAAGAAGTGGGAGGTAAAAGGAAGGAACTGAGTGAAAGGTTTAGAGGAAGGAAAGGGGTGAAAGGCAAGAGGGGGTAACGAAGTGAAGGGTAAGAGGAGGGAAAGGAGTGAAAGGTAAGTGGAAGGAAAGGATGAAAGGCAAGCGGAAGGAAAGGAGTGAAAGGTAAGAGGAAGAAAAGGAATGAAAGGTAAGAGGAAGGGAAGGAGTGAACGGTAAGAGGAAGGAAAGAAGTGGGAGGTAATAGGAATGAAAGTGGTGAAAGGTAAGAGAAAGGAAAGGAGTGAAATGTAAGAGGGGGGAAAGGGTGAGAGGTAAAAGGAAGGAAAGGAGGGAAAGGTAAGAGGAGGGAAAGTTGTGAAAGGTAAGCGGAGGGAAAAGAGTGAGAATTTGCAGACAACATAAAAGATGGACGGAAGCAAGAAAGAAATAAGACAAAAGTTGAGATGGACAACGACGTATGAGCGAAATAAGTATCAATGGATTGAACAAGGAAGGGAAAGAAGAGAAGGGAAATAGATCAGAGGAAACAGGAACAAAATACAAATGAGCGAATAGAAAAGAGTAAAACCAAAACTGGGGGACGTGTCGAAAGGAGGAAGTGATTGGGGCGAAGATAAAAAGAGAAAGATATTGAAAGGGAAATAGTTGAGTGGTGATGTAGGTGAATAAAATGGATGAAACGAAGTAAGAGAAAAAGAAAGGGACAAAAGGGGCAGAGAAGAAAAGTGAGGTTTGACATTTAAAACGGGGAAAGAAAAAGGGTCAATAAAAAGAAAGATGGATGGATAGACAATCAATTTAAATAAATGAATGGAGGAGGAAGTGAAGTTGAAAGAAAAGAGACAAAAATATATAAGGAGGAAGGGGAAGAAACGAGTTTGAACTCTACGAATGAAATCTAGGGTCTGCAAGAAAAATGGCAGATTTTAAAAGGCGGAAGCACTGAACAGAAAGAGGTAGAAAGTAGGTTAAGGGTAGACAATATTGAAGGAAGTTGAAAAGACTTTATATAACTTGTAAAGAAACTTGGTGAAGAAAGAGCAGTATCACTTTAGCTGACAACATTATATGCATATGCATATAATGTTGTCAGCTAAAGTGATTTCATACGGACGATTACGAGGTATTGGGGTGCATGCATAAGAGTGTATGGGGACTGTATGAATAAGAGAGGCTGTTTTGTTAATCAACAGAGAGAGGGAGAGTGAGAGAGAGAACTCAATTATGCATTTACTCTGTGGATCAGTCCTAACGGTGCAGAAATACAGTATGTGGCAGTGCCGACGAAATGATACTTATAAAGAAAAAAACTTATAAAGGTATTTATTCTTATGTGATAACTGACCACCAACCCAGCAAATTCTTAAAATTAAAAATGTATAAACTGACTAACTACAATGCTCCTTATCATTTGTTTGTTGAAAGGCCTCTTGATCTCGTCTGAAATCAGCACTTTTCATGAAAGGCATCTTGATCTCGTCTAAAATCAGCGCTTTTCTTCTCGCAGGGGAATCTATTGAAACAATAATCCATAAATCGGCAAGAACTTGAAACTTTGATGTCACAATCTACTCTAAATGATCTAAAAGTCGAAGTGCATTAACTCACACACACACACACACACGCACACACACGCACACACACATATATATATATATTTGAAAAAATAAATAGCATATATCAGGAAGCAAATATATGCTGTTGATAATATTTATTCAAAAAATGTTCGACACTTGATAATTATGAGTGGAACTTTAATATATACGTTGAGGAAAAAAGGGTCAAGATGACAACTTACAGTAGTGTTTCATGCTTCAATGCATTCTTCAGACTGGTACCCCGAAAAGATTTCAAAACGCCAGCTCTAAAAGAGATTTAGCAAAAAAGGGGTCTCTCGCAGACGAGATCTAAGCTCTAAGAAAAAAGTACTGGGCGGGCCAGCACACACTCCCGGACAAATCTATGCGCATATATTCATTTTAGTCGAATATTTGAAAAAATTAGAAATAAAATAATTTTTGCAAGTAATTTTCTGTGCTTTCAATACATTTGGCTTTTGTTTCCTGCTTTTAGGAGGGTGCTTCTATTTATAATTAACTACAATGCTAAACTTGACATGGTAGTGTGTGCAAATAATCGACTAAAACGAACATTTA
>VCCN01001256.1:102070-115871 GCA_006491835.1 Architeuthis dux
ACTTGACATTTCCTTGTAAAATCCTGAAATACCTATAAATGTATTAATAAAGTGGATTTTGAATTCCCCATGTCTTAAATCCATGATATAGCCTTTTAAAGATATCTCAACTGGGGGACGAGATATGAAATTCTGTTTTGTTGGTGTATACTGGCGACCATTTTGTTTTATGCAAATGAGGTTGTTCTTCCCAACTTCTTTCTTGGGATCATCTTTTTTCTGAAAGAGAACACCCTAAGGAACATTTTGGTACCCTAAAAGTAAAATCATGGGGGTGGGTGCACGGTAGCCCCTGCTGGCCCCCGGACTAATATTATTTATTTATTACAAAAGTTAAATTATTTTTTTATGTTCGTAGGTACTAAATACAGTACTGACTGTATTTAGTATTGCTAACACACAAAATAATTTAATTTTTGTAATAAATAAATAATATAGTTTGTTTGTTTCCAAACTCATATCGGGCGAAGTAACTGTAGCTTAGCTAATAACTGCGAAATAAAAATATATAATAAAATAATATAAGTTAAATTTAATGTTTTAAGGCTTTTAAAAGTTTCACATTTGAATGATAATGAATCAATCAAGATTTTTCCCAAGCCAAAACGTAAGTCAAATCAGATGAATCACGCCGTAAGTCAAATCAGACCTCACGCCAGAACTCCCACGCCAAATCGGTTTCGCCAAATAGTCTCATTCCGTTTCTACTTACTTTTTCTCATCCTTTGAATTGCGAATATCGTTAGATCTTTGTGAATCATCGCTTGCAGTCAAAACTAAATTTGTATTGATGTTTCACTGACAATTTCTCTATTCATATGCACCTTCCTTGGTACACCCAATGACCCCAAGACCGCTGTGCTCAGGATGGTCACAATCATCTTCATTCTCATCTTACAGAATAGTTTACTCTTTTAATTTTCAAGAACAGCTTTCGCTCATTTGATTTGCAAGTCGCTTGCACAATTCCGAGATAATTACTGTCTCCCGTTTATCGTGCTTGTTTGTTATATTTCTTCGTATTATTTTTAATGGTGCACGTCACATCCGTATTATAGTTGTTGTTTTTGTGGTGGTAGTGGGGTTTGCATTGGTGGTTGGAATTCTTGTAACTTTTTTGCCACCACTTCATTTTACTATTAAAAATGTTCAGACTCTGAAATGTACAAATACAATTGTATTTGTAAACTTCTGGGCCAGGAAATAGCAATCCTAGATCCTAAAATCTTTTGGAGAAAAAAAATTCAAAGCAATAATAGTGACTATTGTAGTATCGCCACTGTCCATACAATTAATACTACAAATACTCCTTTTACAAATAATCATTTTCTTTCAATCAGTCTTTTCTATCTTTTTTTTGTTCCAATATTTGCTTAATCCTTTATCACTTTTACTCAATATATTATGCTATGTCTGGATTATCATTACAATTATTTCACAACATCGGGATGTTGGCATTGGTTACGATTGGAGTTTTAACCAACAAACATTGAGCAATGTCGAGATTGTCGAGCGCTTTTGCATTCACAGTTAAACATAATAAACGATATATATATATATTTACAGCTTCCCAACGGTGTATGTTCCCAATTTGTATCTGTTGGGCCTAAAAAGTCACAGCCCAAAACGCGAAGCTAAGTATTCAGCATTTTACGAGAAAACGCGAAAAAGAATGTCCAAATTCTATGGATCGTAGAATTAGTTTTTGATGGAGGTATATACATGTATATATCGTTAGAAAGGAAATTCTATCAGCTTCCCAACGGTGTATGTTAGCAATTTGTATCTGTTGGGATTAAAAGGTCACAGTCCAAAACGTGAAGCTAAGTACTCAGCATATTACGAAGAAAACTTCAAGTACACAGTCCAAAGTCAATAATTAATTCTACACTACATAGACTTTGGACTGTGTATGCTGAGTACTTAGCTTCACGTTTAGATACAAATTGGGAACATACACCGTTGGGAAGCCGATAAAATTCCCTCTCGGACGATATATATATATATTTACTTTCATCAATAATTAATTCTACAATTCCTAGACTTTGGACTGTGTACTTTGGAAAGTTTTGAAAAACGCCTAAATATGATCCTAACAAAAACGCCATTTTAGCCCTGGCGCTGTAATAGAGCCCTTTCTAAAAAGGTAACTTCCCATTTAACAAACTAGGTCATCTAAACATACAAAACAGAATTTCATTCACACTACACAGCATGTATGGCCGCACGATGACGAAATGTATAAAGATTTATCTTCCTGGTAATAAACATGTTTGAGACGTAACACGCTTTTTTCAATCTTTCTTTTCCACATTGTCTAATCAAATCTACCATTCTGTCGGATTCCCTTACATCCACACACATATATATAGCAAAGCAGTTTCTAAAGTTTTAAAATTAATATACAACCAAATATATAAATTCCATAGTAAAAGTAAAACGTAAAATAATATAAACGTATATAAAAGAGCTAAATCTATTTCACCATACGATTTTAGTACACTGTATACAAACATCCCTCATAAAGATCTCATTAAATAATTAAATAACACAATAGATCTAACATTTGCAGGAGGTAAGAGTAAATACATTGGATTTACAAACACAGAAGCTTTTTGGTGCAAAACTAAAAATGGCAAAACGTGCTTTACTCGTTCTATACTTAAGGCTATCGTTAGCCATCTTATAAGTGAAAGTTACTTCCAGATTGGTAATGTGTTATTAATTCAAACTATAGGTATACCTATAGGGTTAGACCCCGCCCTCTTTTGGGCAAATTTGTATCTACATAGATATGAATTTATGTCGTCATTAATTAAAAATAATATAACGAAGGCACATGCATTTCATGGATGTACTCGGTTTATTGATGACATTTAGTAATTCCTATAGTTCTATCTACCCCCAAAGACCTTGAATTAAGATGTGAACATGCTACATTCCTTGATTTGAACATTAAAATCGAAGATGGGGTATTTGTTTATAAGCTGTTTGAGAAACGTGATGCTTTCCCATTTGATATAGTCCGCATGTCCCAGAGAGAGAGGGGGGGGTAGGATTACACCATATATATTTTATGGGACTATACTTTCAGAATATTTAAGAATAGCGCGAGCGACTCTCAGATTGAATGATTTCTTGCCTCGAGTTGCTTCATTAGTGATAAGAATGATTAACCAAGGAGGCGACATTCACAAAATATTTAGACAATTTAATAAGGCAATGACTCGACATCCTGAACCATTTAAACTTCATCAAGTTCATGAAATAACTAAGAAAATTCAGGAATCATGAAATAACTAAGAAAATTCAGGAATATCTTAAGTGAGAGGGGGTAAAATGGAAAATTTATCTAAGCAAATATGTGTTAATTTGGGTTTAGACGTCACCTGCTAGTATTTTTTGTATGGGTAGGACGTTAGAGATGTTCAAATATTAGTGATGGTAGAGTCCATTACATAGCCATAGTTATTGTCCCCTATGGGAATATTGTATGGTTTCGTCTGAATACATAAATTAGCGTGGATTCAGTTGAGACCGCATATTTGAAATGACATACAAGACTCGAAGAAGACATAAGCACGCTAAACCAATACACTGATTAAATAATTGAGGTCTCATCAAAACCTTGTGGATAGAAAAGGTTATTTTAATAGCGCTGCTGGATCTAAAGGAGAGTTTGTAGATTGAAAAGTTACTGCTAGCTGCTGCTAGCAGTTTAGCCCAAAAGGGGCTAACCCCTTTTGAAGAAGGTCTTGTCTGCAAGGTTGCTGAATCAGAAAGAGAGTGGGCAAGGCATTCGAATTGCGCGGCCTTTTTTAAGGGGGCTTCTCATTGGTTGAATTTCAACCAATGGCAAAGTGTTCAATTTTAACCCCCTTTAATTACTTTTGGGGTAGGAAGAAAAGTGGTGGAAAAGGAGACATAATAATATTCATAGGACAACAAAACGTAGTAGAAAGAAATAACTATTTTTAGAGAACGCAAATCATGTAGGAGAATTAACCTAAGTGATCAAAAACCTAAAATAATTAACCTGTCATCATACAAATTAACCAATGATCAAATAAATGTACTTAATTTAGGCTTTAAATTCTGTCCAACCTCAAAAAGTATTTAACTGAATTAAAAGGAGACCATAAAGAATTCGAACGTAAATTTAGATTAAGAGAAATGTTTCTTGACTCCGATAACAGGGACGTCTCCCTAGTAAAGAACAAATCTAAATTCGGTCCTCACAAGGGAAGAAATAAAGACCTAGACTTCGAAAAACTATGGAATCTAGAAGTAGAAGAATCGTAAGAATACGTAAGAATCTCTCATTCAAATAGAAACAAGCTTTGAAAAATATTCAAGATAATAAGAATATCATCATAAAGGAAGCCGATAAATGGAGTGCGGTAGTCATTATGGACAGAGAGTCTTATCGAAACAAAATCCAAGAAATCTAATTTTCAACCAATAGATGAAAACATAAATAAAAAAAATAGTATCTCCAATTAACAAGTTCTGCACCAAATATAATAACACATTAACAAAAAAGGAAAAAGATTACTTAATAAATTTTGATTAAAAAAACAGCAATTTTTACGGTCTACCAAAAATCCATAAGTCAGAAGAAGTTAAAAAAAAGGACAAGAAGCGGAATACATCAAAATCCCAAACCCTTAGATTTATACCAATAACAGCAGGCCCAGCCTGCCCGACAAACAGACATGGATGACTTCTCGGCCTTTTGGCTAAGATCAAAGTGTAGTATCTGTTCTTCGAAACCGCCATGGCCTCGAAGTGCGGAGAAACACGGCCCGTATGGGGTCCTGTGTCATGCTCGCGTATCGTCCTGGGAGACGTTGCGCAGGATATCTTGGCTGCGGCTGATAACGCGCCAAGAACAAAGTTTAGTATCTGCGCTTCGAGACCGCCATGGCCTCGAAGCTCGGAGAAACACCTGGGAGAAGTTGCACAGGATATCTTGGTCGGCTGTTCGGGAGGCGATCTCCATTAGCATGCTCAGGATTCGTCCTGAGAAGCTTTTGGGACCCCCCCTTTATCCCGTTCCTCGTGGCATTTGTCTCAGTGACAGTCTCTAGTAACGGGGACATGAGTCCCCCCTTCCCCCTACTGAATTCGGCACTAAATGACCAACCAAGGGTCGATGTGCCGTTAAACAAAACAATCAATCATTACAAACAAACATACTCCTACAACCCAAAAGTTTTGTCAGGGACAGGCCCACATACAACTCGCCCCTAAAGCCAATCTCCCTTCACATAGGCTTTCAGACTTAGCGGCATTCGAATTTCAATTGATGGCTTTATCAATTGCATTCACACATTGATAAGATACCATAGGAAGGAATGAAGAGAGTGCAATAGTGACAAGAAAAAAAGAAAGAAAAAGAAAGAAAATTAAGAATTAATTGAAATAGATAATAAACAATAAAAATTAGTTGAAATAGGAAACGGTTTAACAAGATATTAATTTCAATTGATGGCTTTATCAATATCAGATGTATTTTCTATTAGACTCTGATCGCCAAATTTGAAAGAGAAAGTCTAAATTGCTTAAATGGACAAGATTCCAGAAAAATATTATCATAGTGCCGGCCGGTAAGGAAAATGCTATGTCTTACGGAAGAACTCGACCCATTTCGTGGAACTGATTAGCAGGGACCCATCTCCTCATTACTAATGGTGCGCTTCGATATGGTCAATCTTTTTGGCATGGTCCCAACGGAGGAAGCCTTACTCATATTACAAGACAGGCTGGAGGAACGTACGAGCATACCCGTTGATAACTTAACGGAGTTGTTAATATTTTGTGTGCGAACCATATAATTTCAACTTGGTCCCGATATTTACCAGCAAGAAGACGGCTCGTCAATTTCTCCGATTATCACCAATATATATATATGGAATGTTGTGGCTTAGATACGTGGACGACACACTTTTATTGAGGCCCCACCAAATTGACATACAAGTCTCATGAAACCACATGAACTCGATCAGGCCTTCCATACAATGGAAAAGGAAGACAATAACACGCTCGGTGTACTAGTGACACACACGGAAAATGGTTTCAGCACATCTGTATACAGGAAGCCGACACATACGGGCCTCTACCTCAAATTTAACTCAAACCACCCCTTCTGTGTGAAAAAAAGTCTTGTTAACTGTTTAAACATCCTAGCAGCGACCATTAGTAGTAACCCAAATATAGAGGAAAAAGAATTGGCAAACCTCACGCAGACACTCAAAAGAAACGGTTACCCGCCCCATACTGTTGCCACTGACATTAATGGAAGGGGGGCAGCCAAGGACAACGCAAAAGTTTCAACGATACACTCACACACACTCCGAAACTTAGGTGGGACCGATTCACGATCAGAAACTTACTGACAACTGTGTTTACGTCATCCCCTGTAAATGTGAAAAGATCTACACTCAAAGTCATACTTGAAGAACACAGAAAAGTCATTACCAAGGGCGAGATAGAGAAATCTGGAATGGCTGGAGAGAGAAAGGCGACCATTTTCCTCTCTGGCAGGAAGTCCAGATTATTGACAGAGAACGCTGTTGGAAACAGAAAACTCAACATGTCGACTAAATGCATTAGTCAGACAAGTGCGGAGTTCAACCCGATGTGGCTTCCACTGCTCAACAGGCCCAAAGACAAGACAAGGACAAAGAAACACCCGAATCCTACGTTATAAGGTTTATCCACTTTGAAATTAAAAAAACCTTTGCTTACCCTCTCATATTCGAGGAATAATAGATCGGCCGAAACGTCTTGTTAACAACACAAACAACAAGAAGTTCAATCGTCCGAAGAACTATTTGAAAAGCATTGCTATTTATTTTTTTTACATTTTATTGTTTTATTAGTTATGATTATGGTTCTGTTGTACACATAAATATACAGTTATATATATAGCTGTATAAGTACATATACACAATTTCAGTGAAATGGATGCAAAATATGGCTCAACGAATCTATTCGACCATAGTATTAATTATAAAAGTAAAACATTTGTATTCCACTGTGCATAAGTATATGTCGGTTATTTTAAGTTGTATATCTGCATATCATACACATATAACGTTTAGTTTAGTTTATAAGAATGAGATATAAAATCTCAGCTACTGACTAAAGGTTGAAACCATCAGCTGTCGGCCTGGTGTCAGTCTGTTTTGCATAGGTATCTGCAAGTTGGTCATAAAGTTAATGTTAATAAGGAAAATCTGTGCTACAAGACTTAAAATCGTTGATTAATTGTGACGCCTTAATTAGAATCATAAATTATAAAATTAAACAGAAACGCATAACGCTGAATTTCGCCCACTGTTTTTTCTTCCCTTCTCATTGTAGTCTAACAAAAGAATGAGTTTTTAAAACTCACAGCAAGTATGATTTGAAGAAATAAGAATTAACTTCGAATTGTCACTAATGTCAAACAGAAGTGATCACAACAGATTTAGAAGGGAGTAATTTTTCGAAATTTACTATTCTACTGTAATTCACTTTCACGAACCAGACACAAAAATATAATCTCCCATTATCTTCTCGTTATATGTTTTCCGTTACTCCCATGTTCTTGAATATATCAAGATGAGTGTCAAGGATATGGACTTTGAGGGACAGCCTGCAGTCCATTTTACCGTAGTTCTTCACCATAGTCTCAACCAGCTCCACATAGGTGGCCTTGTGATTACCCTGGAAACCCGGAATCACTGTGACAAAGCTGTACCAAGCTGTATTCACCTTCCAGGTGAGCTCCTTGGGGAATTCCTTGCTCTCCATGATCTTCTTTATCTGTGATACGACGAAAACTCCGGCTGTGACCTTTGCATCAGACAGTACTCCGTGGCAGAATCTGCAAAGATGTGTGTGTCCTACAAGGCATGTCTATCATACACATTCGGGCACCTCATGTCACCTGCAATACAAGAGTGTTAAGATCTTGCTAGATACCTTGAAGTATGATTAGTACGGATGTGAGGTCATCAGAGACTTCAAAATGGTGGCTTTCCTGATGGGTCTCCAAGACTGTTTTACCAAGTTTCCCTACTATCTTTGCTTTTGGGACAAAAGGGACACCTTGGCGTACTACCAAAGGCGGAACTGGCCATTGCGGCCCGAATTATATGTGGGGATGAACAACGTAACGTGGGTGCCACTGGTTGACCCCCGGAAGCTGTTGATGCGACCACTGCACATACAATCTGGCCTTATGAAACAATTTGTCACAGCTCTAGATAAGGGGTTTGCAGCCTAGAAGTACCTTCCCTAAGCTGTCCAAGGCAGAATAGGTAAATTACAAAATATCAATGTTCTATAATTGTTTTCTATACTTTTTAAACATAATCAATCAGAAAATAACACTTAGTACCCAGGAACAAAAAAAGGTTTTAAAAAAAGAAGAAAAGTTGCGTAATGTTATCACATGATAAGTTGAACACGTGATATTATTTTAATGTCAGTGGACAATAATACTGAACTCTTAGATCGTACGTTGATTAAAAGCAAAATGTTCCTGTTCATACAAGCAAAATTGCGACTTTAATTGATTTGCCTATACCCACTTTAATTGAAAAACAACATTTGACTCGTATGAACACATCAGTTTCCATTTCGGATTTTGCTTTTGATTTTAAATAGTTATAAACTTTATTTCCCACTGACCGCTGTTTATTTCTTTACACGTATACGTTTAAAACTAAGTGCATACAAAATTATGGCATTTTATCAGCAAGCGTAGGGTCAAATAAAATAAAAGAAATCGGGCTGCTCAAACTCTACTCCTACTCCTAATTCTACGTCATTGCGTAATTCCACTATAAATCTTGGAAATAAGGCTTATCAGTTTAGCGTAGGTGGTAACCCACCAGCGATCAGTAGGTCATGAGTTTAAATCACGGTAGGGGAATGGGGATTTTACATATCCCCTACTTTTGGTGAGAATTGCTCTTGTTTCTTGAGATTAACAATATTCTTTTTCATCCCTTTTTTGCAGCAGTCTTTTTGCAGGTGTATGAGCACATAATAGGACTGACGCGTTGGCATTTTAACATATATAAACACATACACTGTAACACACTATTAAGCCCCCCCCCACACACACACGCACACACATATGGTTATTGTTTTTAAGACATTCTGTTTATTGATCTAGCGGGATGAAATGTATGCATACACGTGTATTCAGTGCAATAATACTGCGCAATAAAATGTTCATGCAAAACAGTAGATGATTGTGTTTTGGTGGTTATCATTTGGATTTCCAGCAAGACGCTTTTTTACGCTCTTTCTCTTGCGTGTGTATTGTTAATATATGTAAATCACTTCGAGAGAAAAATTACCTCATAAAAAGCCTTGCCACAAATATGATGAATTATCATTATTTTTTAGGGAAGAGCAATATCAGTTTTTTACAGACAGCTTCGAGATGTAGTAGCCAAATTATCATTTCTAAAAATACTATTTAGAATGATCTTAGTTTATATTAGCAATATTCTAATCCAGTAAAGATATATAAACTGGCAACAAAAATTAATTCCCACAGTCATTGAATGCTAGGTTTGTTTAGTACTTAATTGTTCCTTGATTATCTCTTTATGACTTCAGTTGCTACCTCTCTTTATTTAATATCTATATCAACAGAGCTAGTATTTTTAATTTTGGCCTAACTACTTTGCAAAATCTATCCACTTCATCAGCATATACATGTTTTTCACAGTATTCTGGTTACTCCAGAACAGACTCCTGTCAAAGCTCTGGAAAGGTAATATTTTGCTAGGCTTATCAAAGTTATACACATTGCACCCACTCTGCTGGTATATATACAGTCAAGAAATCGAATCACGTAGACATGCCTTTGTAATAAATTATCAGACACAGTGCAAATAAAACACAGGCATGGCCTCAAGAGTTGCTGCTGTCACAGGCAGTCGTGAGAGCATCCGTCAAAGATTAGTTATATAAAAGCAATTACTTTTTATGTTACCTGAAATCAGATTGCTCTCTCAATAGATTGTTCTCTCAGTCAGTAGAGTATTTCTGGGCAATGTAGTAAAAGACCACAAACTCCCAAATAAATTTGATAGCATGACATTAGCAGGCTACAGTAATACAATAAACAAATACAGCATCAGAAACATATGCATACATACGTGCATAAATATTTACTAAGTCTGGCACAGGGCCACATTAGTAGGGCATCACTACATCCTGAGACTAGTTGCTAGCCAATTTAATTGCTTTTTACCGATTGATATCAAATGACAAACTTGCAGTTTTTTCGTAAAATGTTGAATATTTATCTTCACGTTTTCGGCTGTAACTTTTGATGCCAAATAGACACAACTTGACAAAAGGTACTGTTAGAAAGCTGACGGAACTATCTTTCTGACGATATATATATGTATATACATCTCTCAAGAATTAATTCCACAATCCATAAAACGTGGACTGCGTACTTGAAATTCTCTCGTAAAATACTGAATATCTAGCTTCACGTCCGCTGTAACTTTTCATGCCCAACAGCTACAAATTGTGTACATACACCATTGTAAAGCTGATGGAATTCTCTTTCCAATGATATATATATATCTTCATCATGAATTCAATCCAAAATCGATAGACCTTGGCCTATAAAGAACACATATACTTGATATATCCTTGTAAAATACTGGAATACCTAAAACTCAAAAAATATTTTTATGATAAGAGAAAGTGTATTTATGGACTCCTCATGTCGGAAAACCATGTTTTAGCTTTTAAAGTACTCAGACATGTCAATTGGGAGACGAACTTTGAAAGTCTTTTTTTTGTATGTGAGATAGCGGCCATTTTGTTTTATGCAAATGAGGTAGTTCTTCCCAACCTTTTTCTTGGGAACATCTTTTTTCTGAAAGAGGACTTCCCAAGGAACATTTTGGTACCCTAAATGTAGAATCATGGGGAAGGGGGTGCACGGTAACCCCTGCTGGCCCCCGGACTAATATATTTAATGATTTAACTATATTATGATATTTACTAAAGAGCCTCACAATTATATTATTGATTATATTGCCAGTTATTCATCTATTTATTCTGCGGCAGATATACAGAAATAAAACCTTACAGAATACACATGAGAAAAGAGAGTAGATTAAGCAAAAGGTAACAAGAACTGACGTTATTTGTCTAAGGAAAGGTAATTAAAACAAAATGTCCGATATTCTAAGACTGTGACGGATTGATTGATTAATCTCAAATCAGCCTTTCTACTAAATGTCGTCCTAGCACTTGAACAATCTGGAATATTCCCAGACGCGCACTCTAATCATTTCTAGCAGACGGCGAAATTATCAGTTTCCATGCATCCAATTAGATTTATTTTGCACCCGTAGGGAAGATATGGAGCCCAACTTTCTTGCGCTTTATAGCAATCATCTTAATGCTATTTTGGACTTCACTGGCACATATTTTGAGCAATACTACGGCATTTCCTATCTCTAGACGCCAATCCCGACAGATATTTTTTATCAATATTAGTTTCTGCTAACCAGAAATCCGCAGGTGCAGCTTGCTTAAAAAGGTTAAATACAGCGATGTCAATATTACAATCTAAAGCTTAAAAAATGGCGTTTTATAAAATAAAAACAACTTTTAGGCATGACTGAACAGATCTTCAAAATTTACTGTGATTGCTTTTGCTGATAGAATCGCAATAATGCTGTAATTCTACCATGCACTATTCTCTCTTTTTATTTTTAAAAATTTTTTATTATTCTGGCTTCTGATGAAATTTGACGCATTTAAGCATTATTGAACTGAGTGGTCTCTGGACGGTGGTTTGAAAATAAAGAGTCAAAAGCTATCTTCATCTGGACTCGAACGCTGATTGGAAGTGCAGAAGGCCAAACACTACACATTTGTGTTTCTGGGAAAACACTTGCTGAATGTTGTTTTAATTTTGAATCCAAAATTAACTTTTCAAGAATGAACGTCTTAATCTCAATTCTGTCTCCCTTGCACTTCAACGAGACAACGAAGACCTTCAGGTTGGAATCTATTCATAAACTACCTTTTACTAATCTCCAACTTCTAACTGTCATTGCATCCCCAAACTGCGCGCATACAGCCCAACAATCAGTTTTCAGCAGTAATACGGCTAGCGCTTTCTGTTTTTCTCTTCTGGAAACGTGGGAACATTTGCATTGAAGTGAATAGGGAGCCCCCCCCCCGCTCTCTCTCTCTCTCTCTCTCTCTCTCTCTCTCTCTCTCTCTCTCTCTCTCTCACACACACACACACACACGTGCGTGCGCAGATACACACGCTCACCAACCCATAGCGCTGTTCTCACCGCCACAACGTCCGCTCCCGGCGGAAGGAAGGACGGATTATCATAAAGCGGATGTTTAGGTTGTTCCATAGAGGAGGTTGCATTACAAAACCCACGCTGGATATATACCCTCCCATAATGCAGGACATGCGTAGATATATATATATGTAGATGAATGTGCAAGCATGTCGGTTGGAAAATAATAAGATGAAATCAGTTATAGGCACGCAAAGGCACATGCTCATGCAATGGAAGGATAGAACAATTGCAACTTGTTTCTATTAGAAACCATCAACCCAAACTATCAACAAACCTGTCAGTTTTCAAGTCGGTCCGGCTGGCTGATTGGCTGGCTGCGTATGTA
Organism: Architeuthis dux; assembly: GCA_006491835.1. Taxonomy (NCBI): domain Eukaryota; kingdom Metazoa; phylum Mollusca; class Cephalopoda; order Oegopsida; family Architeuthidae; genus Architeuthis; species Architeuthis dux. The sequence continues at coordinate 114,761 of VCCN01001256.1, forward strand.
TCACGCGTACAGGCCACTCCAATGGAGCTAGAGGGCTGAAAGTTTCAACATTTACTCCTTATTATGTTAGAAAAAAGTTTTTTAATCCCCCCAATAGGTTTTTAGTGGGGAAGGGGTCAATGGAAGGGGTCAATGGAAGGGGTCAATGTAAGTCTATGATAAATTGATCCCTAGTTTGTGTTTTTCTTTAAATTTGAAAAAGGTTGAGAGAAGTAACTTTTTTAATTGATCACCCCAACACAGCATAAAGATGTTGGTAACATGACGGTTTCTATTGAGCGACTAAGCAGACCTGTCCTTTAAAAAAATCAGAACTCTTTATTTTCTCTATTACTTCTCTTTAGAAAAGATAAGAATGTGGTATTTTCACAAACCCGCATGCTCATGATAATGATTTCGACTGTTTTCCTCCGAAAAGCATAGCCTTATGCCAGAGTCTGCAGACTCAAAATCAGTCTCTGTTTGCATCAAATAATTTCCGAACTTTTGAAGAAAACGAAATAATTTGAGATTATTGTCATTAGGGCTCCATTCTATAATTTCACTATTTTCACTTGTTCTTTCTTTAACTACTCGGTAGTCTGAACATTTCATGCATTTTAAACTGACTATTTGCTATTTTTCGCCTCTCTTTGTAACGATCAGCTCGGTATCGAATGCAAGAAACATGACAATGATCAAAAGGATTTTAAGAAATACGATGTAACAAATACTGTTGTGTATATGAGGTTTGTCCTAGGGAAATAACACCTAAATCCATTTCAAAGTTTGCAAAGTCCTCTTTCGCGATCGCCATCAGCTGCCTCGTCGCGTTCTACTTAATCTCGTCCACGGTCTTTAATCTAATTTGGCGAAAAGCCAAAAGTCGCAGGCAGCCAAATATGGACTGTATGGGGTGGGGGTTGCGATGCTTTGCCAAAAGTCCTCCACGGGTAGGATGGTAATTGTGAATGCGACAATGTAGTGTTTCAGTGCCGACTGAGTAACTCAATGGGAGAGTGTTTGTCCATGCATGCAGAGTAAGGTCCCCTCTGATTGCCTGTCAAGTTACATCAAGGCTGCGCAACCTGTTCTCAAGATATTCAAAATTGCTGGATACTTTCCGGACAGA